>NTHP01000875.1:71181-124218 GCA_003416845.1 Oplegnathus fasciatus | reverse complement strand
ACACACACACACATCTGCCTGGCTCATTTGTCTTTGTGATAATTGGAGCAAGCGTCACATTGATAGCTAAAGCCCATGATAATTTCTGTGTTCAGAGTACCACATATGTCACCTGCTATTAACAATATGTGGCATTTTAATTACAGCATATACATGATACATGTTCCACAATAACGGAGGTATTGAAACTGAGGCTTACAGGAACAGATGTAAAGTAGGGCCCTGTGGAGCTGTCACAACATCTCAATGCATTGAATAAATAGAAGCAACAGCAGAAGCAACTGACACATGTTGTCAACATTAAGAGCAACAGCTGTATTCTTCAGAAAATTAGATGTGCATTATTTTAAAATGGCACCAGAGGATTTTTTTCTAGCAAAGACCTAACTAACAATTTCATTGTCTTGATATAGGTTTAGGGATACATACTTCTAAGGTGTCTTCAAACTGATTGTATTGTCTGATAAACAGTCCAAAAGTGCCCACAGATATTAAATTTACAATGATGAAACAAAGAAAACACTTTAGAAGCCAGAAGCAGCAAATGTTTGGTAATTTTGCTTGACAAATTACTTAAAGCGAGACTATGCAACTTCTGAAAGAAGCAATAACACAAATCTTCCAACTGCAAATGAAAAGCTGAATTCCTAAGCAATAAAACACACCCTTGCCCATATTCATTCACTCAGGGGTTTATGCTGCAGCCTTATTATTTGGTTGTTGTTTCCTGCTTGTGGCAGGTTGTCAGGTCATCAAATGATTATGTCTCTAAAGCAACCTACTCAAAAGAATAAAGGTAAATTCAATGTGCTATTGTCTTGTAATTTCTACTTGTGGCCACAGTGGTTGCTTATTAGCAAAAGTTACATATTCTTACTTATAATCAAAATATTTTATAATAACAATGTATCAAATGACAATGTGAAAACAATGTGAAAGGGATCGCTGGTAGTGATAAACCTACAGTGAATTATCTGCAGCTCCTCTTGGCTCATTGCAGTACTACTACGTAGTTTGAATCGCCTTTGTTTCATAACCAGCATTAGAGCTTTACAAGACAAATATTTTTGATTACTACCCCACCTTATGTTGAAAAGAAAAGGTACAAAAATACTTTCTTCAGCTATGAGTGGTGAGTATGACTAATACGACAAGCTTCAGCCCATGTAGCAGACAAGACAAACCTCAACAGACAACGGTTATAAATCTTGCATCTTTCCTCTGAGAATGATTGGAGCTGGAGTTTCTAAATATTGCATGATTGTCCTCCTGGTGAGTGTGGGGTGATTACAGGTGTCTATCACAACAAAAGAAAAATGGGACGGTGTTGAAAGAGCCTTTGTTTCAGTGTAGACAGCACACTGAGTCATATTCGAACCTGTGTACATGTCTGCCTGTCTGCTTCTTGATAATGTGGGTCAGAGAAAATCCACCAAGGCGGAGAGAAAAAGAGACAGAGAGAAAATAGTATCCTTATTCCACATGTGGCTGTCAGCCTGCCTGCCTGTCAGTCAGTCTGTGTGCTCCTTTCTACTATCACAGTCTGTAATACCTCTTATTAGCTCCAGGTCCTAGCTATCCAGCTATATTTTGTTTGCAGCTTTAGCAACCGTGTTGGTTCCCCTGTAGTATGTCTGATGGGAGCCGAACACTCTGTTCTTTGTTTAGAGCCTGCACTATGAATTATAGATCGAGGAAGCTGCTCTGATATGTCACTTTCTTAGGCTTGGCAGAACACACACTCTTGAGAATGCTAGACACAATGCAGACATGCGCACACACACACACACACACACACACACACACACACACACACACACACACACATCAGGTGGCATCCTGGGTAACTGTTCTTTTTTATTCTGAAGGCTTTTCACAGTCGCCCACAGTGCTCCAAACAAACACACACCACTGGAAATCTACTCTGGCTTTGGTTGCATTTACTGCTGTTGTCAGATCCACATTCGCTACAAGCACACACACATACACACACACACACACACACACACACAGACATGCATGTGTAGGCTGTTATTGACTCTCGTTTCAGACTAAGCACAGGCACACTTGCAGTATAATAATCACATTGTCACATCAGCCTATAGGGAAAAGCATGTGCTATCTTGTTCTGTACTGCTTCTTGTGTTTTTTTTTATTGTAACAATAGAGAAAACTCACGCACATTCTCAGCAGGAGGTTTTCACACATATTTCCACAAACTGGGATAGGGCCCATGGTATGTTTGGCTATCTGCTGAGATGTTAATTGGTCACTGTTCATTCTGTTTCTCCTCTGCCATTCTACTTCACTGTCTTCTGTGTGGGTGTCTACCCGTGTGTGTGTGTGTGTGTGTGTGTGTCGCCGGAAGTTATACAGGGGCCGTTGCTCCTAAAAGGGAAATTCTGGTTTCATACAACTTGGGTCTTGTTTTCGTAGTTTTGCACATCATTCCTATTGGTAATAATAACATTGTACTCACCAAGTCAATTTCTGAGATCTAAGAATGTGGCAACGAATGATAATTTTCATTATCCATTCATCATGAAATGTCAAAAAATAGTGGGAAAAAAAGGCATTCACAATTTNAATTTATTAATCGGCTAATCGTTGCAGCTCTAAAGATTATTACTCAAACTGTCGGTTGTAAGCATCCATCACATTTTACAAAACAATCCTGGTTCAACTTTGACCTCCAAATAAAGTATTTCCAATAATTTGCCTAAACTTTTGGCATTTTAACAACCTGTCTGATCGCCTGACTGCTCGTGTTTTTTTGCCCCATCAGACTATATTGAAGCAATGTTTCTGTGTTCCCAGATCTCACCAGTTACAGTACTATTAGTGAGAAGCTTCTTAATATAACTGGCCAAAACTACAAAAACAAGACCCAAGTTGTAATGAAGTAGAATTTTCCTTTAAGGAGGATCTCCACTCAGTTTACTCCTGCATGTTAGACCTTTGGTCAAACAGAGTCCAGTCTATATTTGGGAACAAGAGGAACACACTACCCCAAAGCCTGAACCGAGTGAACTTAGACTCAACTCCATGATGTCACCAGGTGTCAAATCTGGAGCTTCTCCAAAGATAATAATTTCGGGGAGATGATAAATGCGTCTGGAAAAGCACCCAGGGGCATTTTCTGGGAGTACAGATACATGTTTTGGTTGAGAACTGCCAAAACCACTAGGTATGAAGTCTCAAACAAAGCAGCTGTGAGTCCATAATAGGAAACTCAATCCTGAGAGCAACTCTGAACCTCCACGGCTCTGACAAGTCTGACTCTTTCTTAATTTCTCTTCTTAATTTGGCATCTGGTTGCTGTGCGTGATCACAATTATTTATTGGAGCATGGTAGAGACAGATAAATTCTTAAATTTAATGATGTTCTTTTTAATGTCTGTACAAATTGAGTAATGGTAAGTGTTGCTTACTGTGGCAGCGGTAATATTCTAAGGCCATTAGCCCGCCATGATCTGCTGCTGCACTGCGACTGTTTTCTAAATGATATAGGAGGAGCGCGGGGAGAACGGAGGAGTAAGCACTTTTGTTATCATCTCCTTGTCAGATCCTCACAACCACAGCCCTCTATTACACTGCTAATAATAGAGGCAGGCTTTATCGCTTGGAGCACTATCGCAGTAGTAAAGAGAAGGAGAATGAAAGAGAGGCTGCTCTGCAATATTGACAAAACTCATATTGTGATTCTTTTTTCCCAGAATGTTGTAAAGAAGAAAGGAAACAGACAGGCACGTACGGTGGAGAAAGATGTTGTTGTTGAAAGTCCAAAAGCAAGTTGTTATGAATGTTTGATTGGCACTCTAAAAAGGAAACATAGCCCAGGATGAAAGGGTGTTTGTGTGTGTCTTCAGTGTGTGTGTGCAGTCTTTGTAGCGTGTAGCTGAACATGTGTGGGTGGAAATAGTTGGAGCCAGGTTCTCTCCTGGTTTGAGCATCCAGTATTGTCAGTCTGGGAGAAATGGAGTCCCATCAACCAACAAAAAACAAGTTCATATTGGAGCAGATAGCTTTGCTGAATCAAGGCCCGCCTTACCAAAGCCAGAGTTGAACCCCTGTGCTATCTGGTGTAGCCTTCACAGCAAGGTAGAGCAGATAGGCAGAGATTAGCTGGGTGGCGATGTAGAATTGTATTTGGTCAAAACAAAGCTCAGGGGATGAGATATGGCTGCAGATACATGCATGAAAGGAAGGAAAGGCTCCTCGTTTGTTGTGCTTTCAGTTGTTTCTTCAGACGTTAGCTGACATCTTGATGTGAGAAAGGCTGAACAGGAGGCTGTTTGTTTAGCTATGTGAGGAGTTCTTGATGTTTGGCCTATTTGTGGAGCTGGAAAAGTCATTTTGAGGCAACCGAGAGCTCGGTAACATGTTTTTTTTGTTTGTTTTAGGCTTTGTGTCAAACGCTTGCGTGATTTAAATTTAACATTTAAGCCTCCAAGTCCATTATGTGTTTGACATTTATTTTCGTGCACAACAAAGTTTAACAAGAATTTATGAGCCTATTTTTAATGGCTAGGATTATGCAGTGATGTTTCCTTGGGTTATTCTACAACTTTGATCACTAGCATGAGCCTTTTCTGTATTGTTTGGAGCAAAAACTCCCACAGAACTTGTATCAGTGTTTGTACTTCTGCACTGTCAGAACAGTTCTGCAGAGTCTGTGCAGAGGCAAGATATGAAGGCTTTGAACACACACACGCACACACACACACACATGCACACACATAAAATTTGCCTGTCTCTTTCTGAAACACTTGCACATGCAAAGACACACACTGTCCATCTCCCTTTTCCTTTCTCAAACACACACATCCACAAAAACACACACATGGACACACTGATGCAGCCCCCTTTGGTCATATATTCTCTTTGCTGTGTCAGGGTGTGCTGGCTGTCTTGCCTCCCTTTGAATGCGCTTACACTGCTATGTGTGAACATGCCTGCATCAGTGTGTGTGTGTGTGTGTGTTTGCAGAGGAAGCATTAGTGTGCATACATGATCACTTAACAGTGTTCCTCTACAGAACATGTCTGTGTGTATACATGTCTTGATTCTCGTCTGTATATTTGAGTGTATTCCAGAAAGTTTTCTTGTCAGTCATAAATAATAGAGCTGAATCCAAAAGTGAAAGTAGTCAAACTGACAGTCGGGCCTTTGATGGTTTGGTCTTTTTAAACACGGGAAACCAATTAGGTGGGTCAGGGGCCTGGGGAGCACGACAGAAAAGAACCCAGTGCCACCGTTCTGTCATCAGCAGCTTCAATCAACACTCAGGGACGGCTAACACACTCTTTATTTCTCAAACACACACACACTTGCACATGAAAGAGGTTTATGCACACGTTCAGGAACTACAACAGCACTGAACAGTTTAGTTATCTGGGTGGCTCTGTAGTTGTGTTTTCATTCAGCTGTCAAGTGAATTGTATGAAAGCTTTTGAAATGTAACAAAAAGTAAAATGTAAATGAGATTTCAATCATTTGGGTTTAGTCATTTAAGTAAATGTCCCAATGGTACTTGGCGTGGCTGTGTATGAAAATATCTATGACAAACAAAATCAAGAAGCACATTCGAGAATGGTTTGATATAGTGCTGTTTTGTTTTCTTCTGTCAACAAACAAAGAAATACATTTATTCGACATCTCAACAATTGTTTTGGCTGTGCTCTCATGATGGGCATCCAATACCAACAGCACGGCTGACATTTGCTTGAGGTTTTCAGATATTGCTTTTTCTGGACCACCCTTCGCTGCAGTATTTCAGGATATCAAAACCCAATTCCAACTTTCGTGCAGCGACACAGAACCATTCAGAATCACTCTTATTGTAACTATTGTATAGCCACAGACTAGATCATATTGTAGTGAGGTGTTCGTAAGGGATGAATGAAGAGAAAAATCTTTCATCTTTGCGTCTGATAAATGACGACCAGGAGGACAGTTGTTGGATGCTGATGTTAACCCGCACTGTGTTAACTTCTGTCACATAAGTTGTCCTCAGGGAGAGCTGGGTGAAAGCACACTAGGTTGCGTGATAAGGCCCAGTTTCCAGACAAAGCCACTGAACCAGCTGCGCTCTGAGCTGCTGAGATAGCAGTGGCCTTTTTCCTCTTTCCTCAAGCTGTGTCAGTTTGACCGTTAAGCCAGCCAAATGTGCCAGCCTCATCAAGGTGCTCAGCTTTGCCCTTTTCAATAATTCATCCCCAAATTTGCAGGGAGGAGTCGCGGTTTGTCTAACAGCTTCCCATACAGGAGAGTGTTTCTTCTAATTGGAGTGACATGCAGTCCCCATCGGTCAACGCTAAATGTCATTAGAGTAGCGGCCAAATACCATGTGCTGTTTGAGGCTAAGTCACAGCCACTAGATTGGAAGGGGCAGTGTGCAACAAGTGCAACACTCACGTACACTCACTGCCAGGCACACTTTATAAACATGAGCCATTCACTCGTGCTCATTCATACAAATACAGCGTAAGACTGTGAGCATGCATATTTCTAAATGTTGTCTCTCTTTGTTCTTTTCTCTTCCTTTTCTCTCACATATTCATTTTGTGAGTTCCTTTATTCACACACACAAACACACACACACACACACACACAAAACCACTCAAATTCTAATGAACCGAGGCATTTTGAGCCCTGCGCTGCCTTCTTCATCGCCAGCTCTAACTAATGCAACACTTTAATAGCCACTGTTATTCTCTTGGAGCTAATTAGAGCGTATACAAACGCACATAGACACACACTCACATAATGCACACACGTATACGTGCGAACTGCACCCATGGTGCCGTGGAGAGGTATAATTACAAAGTCTAATATCTGTATCGTTTTACATTATTTATGAAGTAGTGTTGCTAGTGTCACACTGACCTTCCTCTAATGATGCTACACACACACACACACACACACACACACACACATACATGCACTCTCATGTTGTACAAGCATCATGTGCAAACAGATGTGCAACACACATACACACAAACACATGAATACACACACACACACAACTGTAGCCCCATAATTCCCCCTAGTGATCTGAATATATCCCCACATTTTAAACCAACTTCCAAAACCTTCCAAGTGGCTCCCAGTTGTGACTTGGTGGTGGTTCAACAGCTTGAAGGTTGCATTCATTTTCAGTTTGAATAATGTGTCGCTGAGAGCCAAATAAAACTGACACTGTAGCATTAAAGACAACCAACTTATTGTTTTAAGATGGGCGGTAGCTGTTGGCACTGCTTTTGAACATTAGCATTAGCATTGTACATTTGATGTGAATGGTGAAGGACTACCATTTATCTGACAGTGCCGTTATGAGGTATTCAGCTCTATATTTGATACAGTCATACCAGAGTAGGTAGATTCCAATATACATGGCTCTAGCTTGGCTGTTCAAGTGATTGCCAATGGCGGAGATTATGTACTGCAGTGTGACATTTTTTCTTAAATCTGTGCTATTCTCCTACACAAACAGTTTTGTTCGTAACATTCGTCGCTGTGCAATAGCACAGAGGGAACAATGCTGAAGATGACAGCTTGTCAGATAGGCCAGAACATGCCAGTGGTGGTGGGTGTAGAGAAATAATCCTCATTGTTCTAAGTCTAGTACAAGTGTCAGAACCCACTTGTTTATGTAGGCGTCTTCTGCCTCGATGTTTCAGAGGCTTTGGCCCCATCATACACATACGTAAGAGTGTGCGCACAACAAAGCACCAACACACAAATATTGATATGCACTCTTTCTCGAACTCATGCCATATGATATCTGTGCTCTTGCACACCTTTTCACACAAACATCCCCACCGCCTATTGTAAGTAAAGGCATCCTGCAGGTGATTTCCATCCGATCCTGTTGTGTATATCAGGGCAGCTGGACTCTGTGTAATGTAAAACAGCTGGGATTTAACTTTGCCCACAGCTGTGAGTGAAAATCCACAGAAAACAAAGGTTAACAGAGGTAAATGTCACAGGCCTCAACTCACCAAGGCAATATTTTTCTCATTTTGGGTACAGTGGATATTTTTTCATTTTTGTCTGAGAAGTAATCTCAAAGAAATAAAGTCTCTGCTATTTCATATTGCCAGTTTGAACATGATCTCTAAGATGTAGAGAAGAAGCACAAGCTTGCTGATCACGCAGGATGGATAAAGAGCAAAAGGAAGACAAATAGAGGAAGAAAAGTGTGAAAGCCTTGCAAAACTTACTGAAACTTCAGGATCTATATGTTCTTCTATGCAACGTTTTTTGGACCCCATCTTGTTCTTCCTGCATTTGCATGGTTTTTCTCTGGGTGTTCTGTATTCCTTCCACCCCAGTATGTTAGATATTGGGAATACTCCTGCTGTTGCCCTTGACCAAGGAATTGAAGTTGGTCACTGGGCGCTGTGCTGCAAGTGCCTGCTGCTTCTAATTAGTTCGGATGGGTCAAATGAAGAGGACGAATTTCCCCAAGGGGAAGTGTAACATATCTAATATTACTTAAAGCCTTATGGAGTCCCTAATGATTTCACACATCTTATGAATGTTAACTTAAATTAAAGTCTCTTTATATTAAGAGATGTTAGTGACGGCCAGGAAACTTCCATGTCAGTAAGATATAGATAGATGACCCTGGCTGATCTATCTGGCATGCTTGTGCACTTTTAGACACCTTCTGCCAACCGAAGCTCATTTGGGTGTAGTAATTTTAATATGCGGAAATGTGTGTCTCCGTCATGCTACAGCACACCCACCTCTTCCTCCTTCCAACTCACACAGCCTCCACGGACACACAAATGCAAACAAACTTAGTTGTACGTGGTTTTACAAATGCATATTTTAACAGGAGGGCACTAAGATATTTTCATCTCAAAGCACGTCTCAAAGCAAGTTATTTCAGTGTGTTTGTGTATGTGTGTGCATGTGATTCCTGAGTCACCAAGAAAACAATGAGGGTGGTTCAGATTGCTCATCTGCTAATTACACCTGCAGAGAACAATGGACAAAGAACTAAACAGCCTGCATGTCTTTTCGTGTCGTCTCTCCCTGTCTGTCTGTCTGTCTGTCTGTCTGTCTGTCCTGTCACAGATCTTACATAAATTTGATTTGCAGGAATGTTTTGTGACATATTTTTTTGTGTGATGACATGACTCATTGTACATTCTAGGTTAACCGCTCTACAATAATAAACACAGCCCAGTCTCAATTTGTCAATGAGTATTCTTGTCTAAGAGTGATAAACATGACAGTCGGCCTAGAAATGACAGGGGTGAGGTATGGGAAACAAAGCGCTGATTTATGGTTCTGAAACAGTTGGTGATAGATAGAAATGTCATTATTGTTTCTGTAACAGTGAAAACAAAAGCACATAAAGCAAGATAGTTTTTTTTAAGAGAGAATAGCATAAAGCCAACCTCAATACTATCATTTATTCCTTAAAATCACTTTGGCAATAATGCACTTCATACGCCTTGCCTTTCACTGCCTGGATAGGATTTAGATGTTTTCAGCATCTTATTTGAATAAGCTGTCAGCTTGTTGTAAGCTTCATCCAGTCTCTATTTACTGGTCTGGTTCCTCTTGACAGTTTTCATAAAGCATTTTTACAATTATGTCCATTAAGCACAATTTTTCTTTCTGCTGAAGCCCTGTAGGAAATTGACTCTAGTCTAAACCAGACTTTTGTTTGGGGTTGATAAACCTGCATGTGTGTGTTTGCATTTATTTTCATGTGTATACGTGTGAATGTGCTTGCTTGAGTATGCATGTCAGCCTCATTGTGACTGCCATGGGGCTGATAGCAGAGAGTGGGGTTGACAGTAGCTTCTCCTCAGCCTCGCCCGTAGACCTGGGAAGCCTCGATAAGACACCCAGGCTCTGAAGCCTCTAAAAAGACACATTGGTGTGAAGAGCAGAATGAAGAGATAGGGTAGTGAGGAGGAGGAGGGAGAAGACAAGAAGAAGAAGGGAGGAAGGTGGGGTAGGGATGGTAAGGATGTAAGAAAAATCCTCCTCTTCCTTTTGGCAGTGGCTCCCAATGAAGTTTTCTCTCTCTGCCATTACGTCAAAAATCCCCACAATCCTTTTAGTCACAGCAGGAATAGGAGAAGCCCTCAAAGGGAGACAGTTACCCACACACACATGCACACACCACCTTTTTAAGGGTTCATCTTTGTCACAAATGGTTTGAAACTTAGTTAATTCTATCTGAAGGCATATTTCAGTCTTGCCAGTGGGTGAGTTACTCATACAGTTTTAAAACTCCCAAAGTTGTCTTGAATATCCCAAATTAGGTGTCTGCAGCACTAGGCTGAGATTTTGGTTGACATACCTGTTACATGGGATAGAGTTTATTATTAACACAGGCACCATTAAGAGTTTTAAAGTTAGATGGCACCTTAATGTACCCCCAAAGGTAAATGGCGAAGTTCAGCTTGGAATTGCATTTTCGGAGAGGCACTTAAGTTGACAGAAGTCATCCATTTTTGAGAGAGACAGCACGCAACCTCGACTTGAAACATCGGAAAACCTTTCACAGACCTTTCCAAAGTTTGCGAGATGATGAGCTTCCTTCGGCAGAAAGCATTTTGACCTGAGATAGTGAAAGCGTGGCTTAAAAACAACTCTAGCGTTTCAGGAAGCTACGCTTCTGGTGTCTCCCACATCTTGGAGGCTATCACGACTCGAGTGTGGAGACAGGAAGGGTTAAAGGTTGTGATGATGTGTGCCTGTCTGTTGGTGTGTGTGTTATAGTGTGTGCATGCAGGCACGTGTAGTTTTTGTGTGATCTGAGCATAGATGTGGATGTAGCTTTGAGATGGATGGGCTAATAGTGGTGTGTTTGTATATGTGTGTATGAGCGTGTGCGTGCTTTCAGGTTAGAAAAACATGGGTTGATGGATGGATGGAGGAGCCGGGGCAGGGGGAGAGGCAGTAAAGGAGTTGACAATGAAGACGAGAGACACTGGGTATGTTTTGATTTGGTCATGAAAGACTAAAGGATAGCTGTGGAATCTGGATGACACCTGAAGCTTCTTTTCCACCATTTTTTTCCACCCTCTTTCTCTCTCTTTGCTTGGGCTTCGTTTACTTTTTCACACTTCAAGGATAAAGTACAATCAAAGCTTTCATATCTGTTTTTTTCCCTCTGTGAGATGTTGAAAGAGAGAAAAAGAATCTAGGCTACCTCATTGGGATGAGTTAGGTCTGTGATGTTATTTTGCAGGGTTGGAATTTATTTCAGGAATGCATTGCTTTATAGCATCCAGATATTGTACCTATTATTATGGCAAAAGTGTGACACCTTTTCTTAATGTGAGTTGGTCTAAATAATGGAAATTATGTTTTCTCTTACACTAGGACAGGGTAAAATGGTCAAAATCATTATCAGAATATTGATAAGAATATTATCTTTCCAATATTGATTTATATCACAAAATGGCAGATGTATGATAATACAGTTCATTCTTGACCTTGGAAGCAGTAGTTTACTAAACAATCGATTGTATCACAGGATCTTCCTCAGCAGATGTCTTGAAATTGTAGATGTTCCAATTTCTGTTTTTCTGAGCACTTTAAGGACTTCTCGTTCATATTAGCTTAAAAGTTGAAAGTGAATTTGTTGAATTCAATTTCATGACAACTGCATTAACTCCATCTGCTGAGGAAAATTGTGTGATGTGATCGAAAACTCCAGAACAGGTACTTAATGGCCCCTGTCTATCAGGTTGATGTTTAAGTACTCTTATGCATTATTGTCTGCTTACAATCATTAATTTGGACAACAGAATTTTGACTGTATAAAGATGCTATTTGACCACCAGTCGATAAATAATAATATTGAACTAACTACCAGCCTTAATTTGCTTTCTTGCTGAGAGTTAGATGAAAAGATCCATACCACTCTGATGTGTCTGCGTTAAGTATGAAGCACCTGCAGGCGATTTGCTTAGCTTAGCATAAATACTGGAAGCAGTGGGGGCAGCTAGACGGGCTCTGTCCAAAGTAAAAAAAAATAAATGCTTACCAGCACCTTTAAAGCTCATCAATTTACAGGTAACATCTCATTTGTTTAATTCATACACAAACAGGAAGGTAAAAATGACAGTTTGTGGTTTTATAGGGAGTCACGTGCTATAACTGACTTTCAGGAATCTTGTTGTCATTGTGCGGTTGCCCGGCAACCAGTGGAGACACTGCTGGGCAGATGGATAAACTGTTGTTTGGTCAAAAAATAGTTTGCAAAATGTCTAACTATTCCTTTACATATTACACAACAAGCTTACAAGTCAGCGTGATTTCTTGCTTTCACCTCAATTTACAGCTCGGTGCCTGACTCTGACACCCAAGATATACCACAGGCTAATAAGAGGTGATTGTTTCACATGTGACTGAATCTCACAGCACAGGTTGAGCTCATTATGCTGTAGTTCAGTGTTCTCTCTGCCAGAAATGGTCCGGTCTGTATGGTTCATTTATTATTTAATCCTATCTGTAGCCATACTGACATATTGTACAGGTGTTAGGGAGAGGAGGGCAGTACTGTACAAGAGAAGTAGTTAATTCATTTATTCAAGCGTGAGTAGAAAATGTTACATCTTATAGTAAAAGGCATGTCATACATTTTAATAATAGCAATGCATGTCACCACACTCTTCTTCTAATAGGTTGTAGTTGGTAGATTTAGTATATTGCACATCAGTCACATGGTGTAGCAAAGTGTCTGCTCAATCTGCTCAGAAATTCTAACAAATTATTGAAAATACCTGTGAGGCATGTTAATTTCATTTTTACTACCAAAACCAAAATTATAAATTCAATATGGGAAAATAGGTGACAATTGGATGAAAAAATAAATAATGCAAAATTCTGGAGGGAAATCAGACTTTTTTTGCAGGGGAAAAAGTTTGGTAATTTCGCTGTTTATTACATTTTTAATGACTCGGAGGGACACAAGGGTCTCCGAAGTTTTGTCTTTATTATTTGCTTTTATTACTTTTCACTTTAAAATGCTGGAAGTAACATATCATATTAGTGGATTAGTTCTTTAATAGTCAAAGATGAGGCTCACTTAGAGAGGAAACTTGATAGTGACAAGGCGTGCTGTAGCATGTAGACATTCAGCTAGAAGAGGGGGCTCTAGCACAGATTCGAAGCTCCCGAGTGTGAACCAATCTCAGTCCCGTAAAGCTATAGACTTACCTCTTTGCTTTTATCTCATGTTTGACCTTTCCTCTTAGTTTAGGTTAAAGTAAAACCTGTGTCAAGGGATACAGTTCTGGGGGAAAAAAGTGAAATTGGGACTCTGGAGATTTTCCATTGTAAAATGGGTCTCCTGTAAGGTTAATGTGGCTTCAGTAAGCTTGAGTTCACAGAGGTTTGACACATATTCTTTTCTTTATAGAATGAAGCACAGCTCATTAGCTTAGAGCACATTGTTCAGTCTGAGTGCCTCCTGGCCAAAGTCAGCTCAGACTGTGTAGGTAATAATAACCCTGCCAACCTTTAGATAATCAGCTTTCCCTCCAAGAGCCCAGGAAAGAGAAAGACAAGGTGTCGGTAGCATACAGTTAGACATAGGTAAAAAGGACAATGTATTGTATGACTAGGCGGGGAACTACATTATTTAATAACAGCAGGGGGACATAAAAGAAAGAGAGGAAGTTAGTGTAAAGGTTTCACGTGGTTTTCTTTTATTTGTCAGATTACAATGGCAAGCCATTTCACTAATTAGATCTAAACAAAGGTCAAAATAGTTTGATTTGTGTTACAGTTTGCATCAGGATCATCCAGGATACAGGTATAAGTAGAAGGAGAGGATGTAGGACAAGTTCAAATCTCCCAAATGTTAATGGGGCAGAGTGGTGATGGCAGGTCTCTCCCTAATTAAACATCTCAGAAAGGGTAAAATATTTAGTTTTGTGAGAGTCAGAAACATTAGGACAGGAGTGTGCCAAAGTCACAAGACAAAGTTAGAGGTTAGAAAAGTTCATTTCTTCCTTATGGAAGTGTCCTATTGCAGGTAGCTTTCCTAATTAGACACTTCTTCAAATTAAGTTTTTGGTCAGGATATTTCTGCTTTCTTATGACAGGTATTTTCACTAATTAGGCCCAATAAATCCAAAGGTTAAAAACACTTCAGTGGAATTTATGACTTAAAGATTAGGACATGAGGAGGTGAAGGGCAGGCTAACAGTACGAGTGAACGGTACAGGAATTTGTTGCACACAATGTCCACATGCATTTGGAGAATTAGCTTCAGAATCCCTAATCACGGTGTTTCTCAGAGGCTTTGTTTGACCACTTTGGTCTTTTAAAACTCATTCACTGCTGCAAAGGCTAATTAATCTTTTCTACAAAACTTGCTTCTTGATCTCTGACTTTTGAATCTGAACGGTCAGAGAGGAACTGCAGCTACCACATTACAACCAGCATATTTTCCAAGTTAAATGATCATCAAATCATTTTCTTAAGTCCATTCTTGGTATAGTTTAAGGAGCTTATTATAAATAAACTTTTGGATTTATAGCTTTAGTATGACCTGCCCTGCCAGCAGGTTGGCTTCTTTAGAAGCCAGTTCATTGTTCAGCACACTGTCCCACTGAGTCTCCTTCCCCTGTAGCATCAGGCTAATTAGGAGGAGAGAAGTCTGGCTTTGTTGATGCGGGTGGTACAGGGACTTATGGTATTAGAAAAAAAGGACCAATACTAGCCAGGCCACCTCATTCTCTTCTAACTAACATAATGAAACCCAGTCGGGGCTCTTTCTGAGAAGCAAGGGGCAGAGGGAATGTAGGAAACTGACAGAGGTGGTGAAAACAGAGAGAATAAAAGAGATTGACAATGAATGAATGAAATATGGGTACAGACAGACAGAGAGGTAACTGTGTCTTGCACATTCACGGTCAGAGACATTCAGGATGCCTTAATAGCAAATTTTATACCGTACATCGATTTTTATCTTTCCCCAAATTGAGTCCATCTTTTCCCCACCACTTATCTCTAACTCAGGTCTTTGCCTGCCTTTTAGACTGTGAAATGGAGAGTGGTAATTTCCCCCGCTTCTCTCTGTATGTTAATGAAGCGCTAATCTGTTCCTGAGCGAGTGCGTTAATGAGGGCGACGTGCCCCTCGCTCAGCCGGCTAGCTCCCGTTAAGCTACCATTATGGAAATAGCTCGGTACCGCGCGTCGTCCTGGGACCGGACTGAAATGTATGCCTTATTTCCACTTTTAAAGCTTTCTTCTCCCTCCTTAACAAGGCTGGGTGTTCCTCTGAGGGAGCAAGCAGTAGATAAACAAACATGGTAATGACGAGCACGGGGAGAGGCTTCACACACTTTGAGGTCTGGTCGTTTTCAGATGCTGGATGTTGGTTAGACTAAATAGGCCACATAGAACAGATTGCTGGAGATAGAGAGCACAGCGTAAGCCAAGTATCAAACCTCTGCTATTTCAGATATACACCCAAGTCAGCTGCTTTAGTATTAATCAACATTATTGTATTTATATTGTATTTTTTCTGAGTTGCTGCTTTGTGCATCTCATAGACTCTGTCGAAGTGAAATATGTACACTGAGAAATTGAATTAACAAGGATTATTGACATTATTTTCCACCAGATTAGCGCCTTCCATTGATCATGTCACATCCTCCTATCCATAACGCCTGCTGATGACGATAATACTTGGCTGTATTTAGAGAAACACCCTAACCAGATTAAAAGTAGGAACAGATGCTGCTCGGAGCTGAACACGTTTCAAAGACTTGTATCAAAGGATATTATGGCTTTATTCATTTTGCATGTATCTAGGCCAGCCCAGCCCCTGCCACTCCCACAGACCACATATGAAGGGTGGTGTGGTGGGTGACTATGAAATGGATTAACTTCTCTCGCTTGCTTTACTCTCGAAATGAAATTGCTCATCTTTAGGCTTCTTTCTTTGTCCCCTTCCCTCAATTTGTTCTCTGATCTCTTGTTTCTTTTCCCATCCTCTTCCTTGCTCTGTCTTTGTCTTTTTTTTCTCCGGTATTTAATGTTGTACTATATTCATGTACTCTACTTTCTCATTTGTGAGTCACTTTGTTGAGTTAATGTTGAAAAGGAGGTCAGGCGCGGACAGGCTCTTCTGTAGTTGCACTTTCACAGACACTACCTGGTGCTGAAAGATGAGAATACGCTTATGTTAAGCTGGCATTGGACCGACTTTCTTATCTTGAGCAACTACCCATCAATGCGCAGCTTTTTGTGAATCCCATAGTGATGAGCACCACAGTAATAAAACAGCATGAACGTGTAAAATACACTTGTAGGAGCTTAATGTGTGCAAGTTCTCAGAAGAAACAAGTGAGAATGAAGTTAAAGTGTGTGAAATACGAGTGGGAGGTTTGGAGGGATGTGGGAGAGAGGTGTATCAAAAATTTTTTTGCACTCTGCTGCTCACATTACACAAATTCACTACAGGGGCTGAAACCTCAGGATTCCTCTTAAGATGATGAAAAGATGTCTGAGCCTTGTCTCAGATGAGTCTTTAAGGGTGTGCATGGATTTAAAGACTCTCTGGAGGCTTTTGTTACAAGTTTTCAAGTTCATACATCAATGAAATAGTCATGAACCGCGCCAGTTTGTCAGATTAAGATTGTCAAGCTTAGGTGGTTGGGGGCACTGGTTTGATGTAGGCAAATCTTAATGGCTTGCGCTGCTTCCTTCCTCCACCCCATATGGAGAGGTTTAATCAGAAATCCAAAAAGACTCCTGCATGTATTTCCTTTTATTATGAGCAGTTATCAGTCATGCATCGTGCGCTGGGCTTCAAAAGGTGAGTTTTGCCGAAGTACATTGTATGTGTCAGGAACAGAATTAAAAGAAAGTGCAGAATATAAGTGATATGGGATGTTTTGATGTCAAACATCAATAACTATCTCTGAGTCCTCTAAAAGATGAATAAAGTGCCCCAGATTCACATATTAAAAATGTACAAACTGTTTTGTACATGGCATGGTGTGTATCAGTCTCTTCTTGCTGCCGTTGGCTCAGCTTTGGGCGATGCTGGCCGGATCTGTAATAGAACCTGGCTGATACATGACGTTGGATCTAAGAACAGTTATTAGTAGAGAAAGTGACCAAGCAAAAAACAAAATGAACTGACACTGGTGTTTTTTTTAGGTAAAGTACTCATGGCAGAAAGCTTGAATGATTGATTTCTGTCATAATCTTCAGGCACCAGAAATACTTATTGACATGAGGCAATGGCAATACATCAAATCAATGAGAGAAGCACTTATTCCTCGTATATTGGTTTAGGCTTGTAGACTGTAAGGCCATGGAGAAATCACCAACCGCAGCATATGGCAGATGACGCATTGCAGACGTGCGGACTAGCTGGCTGATCAGAACCAGACTCTGTCTCTCTTCAACACTGACCACAGGAGGTTGAGAGGAGGATAGAGGGGTTGAGGAGCTGTCATATTTCCCCCGGGAAGAGAGGGAGAGATTCCCTTGTGGTTGAAAAATAATGTGGCTCTACCTCAATAGAGAGAAGTTCGAGGGAGCAAGGCACAGAGAGGGAGGAGAAGAATTGGTCATAGAACATTTGTCATAGAGGTTCAGAAGTGTCACTGGCACCACAAAAAGCACTCCAGTGCCTTCAACCCCATAAAATTTGGTTGTGTGCGTGCATGTGTGCATGCATGTTTTTGAGCTCCATGCTTGCATGAAAGTGTTTTTCATTAAAGTTAGGGCTGCTAAGCAGCGAGAGGCTAGCATGGAGGATGTGGCGGTGGTGCGGTAGTCCCAGTCATCGTCAGTTAGCTCACTGAGGCCACTGACGAGCACAGATGTTACCATGCTGCCTCTTAAGCATCACGAATGCACGCACCCTGCAAGATGTGAGCCAGATTTATCCCAAATTGTAGCTTGACACTCACTCTGACTAACAATATATTCAAAAGCCGAAGTGTGTAGGGAATGAGCTTGCTTTTTCTACTGACTTTGGTGGTTTGTTTAGTATGCCTTTATATGGCAGCCAGTGGAAACCCATAGTCTCATCACTAGCTGACAAATGTCTCTTTTAGCTCGGAATTATCTTGGTGTCAAATCCACATTGCACTCTTGTACCCACAAGCTACAGCTTTGGCTCATTTAAAGAAATGCTACACATCTATTCAGGGATAGTTTTGCTTTCCAGTGAAGTCATAACACAAAAATCTGGAAGACCCACTGATAATCTGCCATGATAAGATTTCTCACAGGACCCGGTGTTTGATGGTAGCTTTGGTATTTAAACAATGATTAATTAAGTTTGCTTTTTATCCAGTGGTGTTTTATCACCCCAGCAATGTGAACTCTTTAAAAACATTTGTGGAGTATTTATGCCTTCAGAAATGAATTCTGTGGCCAAAATTATCATTTTGCATCTTTAATTAGGTAAATCTTGTGGCATCTATCCAGAGTCTTAACATTGGGCTAGTTATAGTAAAGAATCCAAGGCATCCAACTTGTATTGGAAGTGTGTTTAGTTCGCTGCATAGGTGTGCACCTACATGTATAGTGAGGGCAGAAGGGAACATATTTGACAAAGCGGTGTGTTATAAGACTTAACTACTGGTGTTGCTAGTGTGCTGACAAAGGACTTGAAAGAGAACATGCTGCACAAATCAAACACTTAAAAGTGCAGTGTGTGCACATATTAAAGGAATTATAGCACATAACACTCTTAAAAACTGAATTAGAATAACTCATTTTTGATTGTAACTCATTTGCCTCTCCGAACTATTTATCCATTGTCTACATTCCTTTCAGCACAGTGCTGTCACTCTTGAAAGGAACAATCCATGTTTAAGAGACAGAAAGGGAGAGAGAGTTTTTATTACTGCCGTGCTTAATAAAATAAGCAGGACCAAATCTTTTATTAAGAGAACAGTAAGTGGCATACAAATGTTTATTTCTGTAAAGTCCCTGAGTGGTGGCCTTGGCTATTATTTATGAATTAACTGCTAAAAAATGCCTCAAATATCCCTTTGTGACACTTCAGGGGGCCATCAAAGTGGAACTGCTGAGCTTGCTTCAAACTGCATTTTAACTTTGCAAACACTTGATTGCAGGTTGATAAATATGATATTTATACAGTAATGGTTCTGTTTGCAGCTGAGTAACACCTGAGTCCAAGCCAGAGCACTCTTATGTGCGTCAGCTTAACAGAAAGAGTGAGCTTGTGAGTTTACTGTAGTTATTCAGTCTCTTAATAATTTAGCTTTTCTAATAAGTCAGATAGTTAAGAAGTTAGTTGATTAGATAGTGACTCTGTCCATCCATCTGTTTGTTCTCATTGTGGGCCCCAAAAAGACAAAGAGTTAACTCTGTAGGCCTCTGCTTCTCAGAAATAAGGCTCTGAATGCAGTGTGTGTGTATGCACGCGCGTGCGCGTGTGTGTGTGTGTTGAGGCATGTCTGTAGTGAGCCTGTGCATGTATCTGCATCCGTGCGTCAGTGTGTTTCTGTCATTCTAGTTCAGTGAGTGGCCCACTGGGTGCAGACAATCCCAGGCTTTGTGTGTATGTCCTGCTGCCATGCTGTGTACTGTACTGAATGGGCTCTGGGGAGTGAGGCGTGTGAAAATCCCACCCTTGCCCACCTAGAGACTGTCAGCTGTGTGTGTGTGTGTTTGTGTGTGTGTACAAGAGGAAGACGGACACAGAGAGAAAAGAGTGCTTGTATGTGTGTGGGTGGGTGTATTCATGTGTGTGTAGGGTGGGAAGTGGTGGGTGAAAGAGGACACTCCACGCCGAAACAACCACTCTCTGTGTTGGACAGTACAGAGAGATTCTTTATTATTCTTTTATTCCATTAACTGGGGAACCTAATGACCTGACAAATGACCCCCAGCAGAGGCTACTCTGTTCTCTCAGCACCACTGTCACTGCCTGTCTGTCTGTCTCTTCCTCTTTATCTGTGTGTCCCTCTCTATCCCCTAACATCATGCTTTATAAATCTGTAAATGCCTTTAGACCATTTTCACAGCAGACAGTTTGACATGACATAGCCTGAAATCAACAGGTGTGACCAATAATATTAATTATGGCTGTATTAAATCTAGTTCTCTCAGTTCCAGGGCCATTATGTTGTGCATTAATGGAATGGAGCCATCTTTAATGTTATTCGTTACACCTGTGTTTTCCCTGCTATGACAAGTCGAAATGTCTGCTGTGAAAGAGGTCTATTTTACATACATTACATAATTTGTTATAGATATTAAATATCACTCTTCATCATTTTTATTATTATTATTAAATTATATATATATATTATTAAGTATGTATTGATAAATATTTTTCATTATTATCATTATTATTACTTAATTCTTTATTTTCTTCCAATTTTCTCACCTGTGCATGTTGTTCCAGGCTATTTTGTACATTGCTTTTGATGACATTTGCATTGATGACTATTGATCTTCTGAATGAAACCCGTTTTAAACGCGTGTGTGCCATCAGTAATTAGTACATAATCTGTTGTTTTCATATATTTATACTCATTGTACCTTTTTATGAGCCAGATGAAGTGCTGAGTGAGAAGCATTACTCTCACCAGTGTTAAAGGCCCTGCACACCCTCACAGGTGTTTTCAATTACTCTGGTTAATTAGACCTCTAGTCAGGTTGAAGTTGTGTGGAACTGTGCTGGGAAGATGTCTCCAAAGTCTATAAACTAATACCAATGCCCTTAAAATTGCAACAAAACTAAGGTGCAATCAGGCAACATAAGTGAGAACACCTGTGTGAGTGGATTATGGGTGTGTAGGGGCTTTAATAAAAGATCAGTCATTTTTCTGTAAATGTTTCTGTAGCAACGCAGCACTTCATAACACCTCTTTAATTCAGTAATTTCTACGTAACTGAAGTGTGAGTAAAAACAATCAAATTACCAGTAAAGGCAAGCACAAGATTGCAACATGAGAGAGGAATTAAATGCTGTACATATCAAGGAAAACTTTTAGAAGCATAAGATGTGAGGTATATGACCCAAGTTACTTGTGCAAAAATTAAAAAATTGCTCGGGTGCCGATAATAGAGAATTCCGTCCTTGTCGAGGGGCGAGATAACATGACAGCTGAGTGGCATGTTTTGGTAAACAGTTACTCACCATGTATATGCAATAAACTTCCCGTGTTGCTTACTGTAGTCTTGCATGCCAGATGCCACATACCATGCAAATATTGTAGCTCTATTAATAACAGTTCTGTCAACATGGAACGTTTCCAGAATGGAGGCCAATGTATGAAGGGAAAAAATTAATTACTACAGACTGAGGACCCCAGTAATGTTCCAGATTCCAGGTCTGGAGGGGCTTCTTTCTTTCTGTGTCTCCCCGTCTTCCTGTCTCCTTCCAGTGATATATATATATATATATATATATATATATATATATATGAATGGATCCCTCACAGGTAGATCATCATCATCAACAAGTGTCACCCGTGTACGTGTTGTACTGTCTCTTGCTGCGCAGCATGTGAAGATTCAAGAAGCGGATGTGGGAGTGGTACGCTCTGGTGGAAGCCTAGTCATGTTCCCATTGTCCCTAACCACAACACAGGATGTGGTGGATTCTAATTGGGGAGGTGGATGGACAATACACACGCACACAAACAAATAATGAACAAGCGCACACACTCAGACTGCACAGACAGGACATAGGTGACCTCATCCATGTGAGACAAAACCAGTAGGCAAAATAGCTGTCGTCCTGTTTAGCCCACCACCGAGGATGTTATTTGTTTAGCCCCTGTAGCTACCTCCTGCTGCTCATAAATGTCAAGCCTCATCATTGTTGAATGACTGTGCAGGGTTTCACTGTGTGTTTAATGTTTTAAATGAAAGTGTTGCTTGTTTATTAAGCAAGTTGGTTATGTCTCTTTCATCCACAACACACTTATTGTCTTCTGCCTTCGTTACAGCACCCATTTAGCACAGTAGATAGTGTTCCCATTTCAGTGAAAGTTTACTGTTTAATTTTGTTTTCCTCAAAAGAGCTTCTTTTCAGTAGCTCAACTATTAGTGAAATATATTCAAACCCTCTCCTCTCCTCTCCCCCTTTTCTTCTAATCTCCCCCTCTTCCTCTTTCTCCCTCTGTCTCCTTCTCTTCCTCTGTCCATCCCTCCATCTGTCTGCCGTATCTGTTTGGGTGTTTGTTTGTGTTTGTGGCCTAGCCTCTCTGAGCATGTAGACATATGCCCTGTTCCTCCTCTAATTGGTCCTCTGTATTCATGTGGGGATGCGGAGAGAGGCAGGGAGACTGCAGGCAAAGCTGACTCTTAATAAATGTCAGTCCACAGCCAGGCTACGGATGGACAGCTCACTGATGGGCTGTTTATAACAAGGCGTCACTTAATGCAAGGGGAGACAGGAGCTGAGGCGAAGTTACAGAGATAAAGAAAAGGAATACATCAAAAGAGGGTGGTGCATCTTGCCAACGAGAGATGGAGGGGAGATGAAAAAGGGGCAGGGAGACAGAATCACCTCTACAGGAAGAAGCAGACAGAGAAAGACGCCTTGATTGTGAAATAGCATGGTGTGTGTGACAGGAGGGAGGTCACAGACAAGCAGCAGTGAATATCTGTGTGTGTGTGTGTGTGTGTGTGTGTGTGTGTGTGTGTGTGTAAAACGCAGCTAATTAACTAGTAAATTTACAATAACCAGTAGGCTGCTCATCAACCTGCGTCAGTTGTAACATATTAACATCACGTGTTGCAATTGAGAGTGCATGAAAGCTAGTTAGCAATTGAGCAGAGAAGTTAAAATAGTTAGCTAAAAATGATAGAAAAAAAGTAAAAAAGTAGGCTGATTGATAAACAGTTGAAACAGCTATAAGTAATGGATAAACAGTTTAAAAAGTAGTGGATAAAAGTAGTAGATGAGCTGTTTAAATAGTTAGCTAAAATAATGAATAAGTGGTTGAAATAGTTAGCTAAAAGTAGGCTAATTGGTAAATAGTTGAAATAGTTAGCTAAAAATTAATGAATGACTGGTAGTATGAAAGTAATACAAATGTAAACTTTACCAAAACAACCTAAACAGTGACGATTTAATTGTATGAAAAAATAATTGTAACATCATCAACTTTTATATTATTAACAGTGTTAAATAACATGCAGTTTATAACCCATTCATGGGAAGCACTGTGTTGGTATATTTGCACACACAAGTGCAAATTTGTGTTTTTATGTTCGTACTCTCGCACTGTGTGTGTGTTGCTTACCTTTACATTTGTGTGTGATTATTATTTGTGTTGCTGGGTCTTTGTAGCCGTGCATGCTTGTGTATATACCCGTGAGTCTGCCCATGAGTCTACAGTATATGTGCAGCCTTTTGTGCGTGTGTGTGGGATAGTTAGTGATGTTTGTGTGTCTGTGTGTGTGTGTGTGTGTGTGTGTGTGTGTCCCGGTGTGTTTTCAGGAATTTATCCTGTCAGGCCTGAAACCTGCTGCTCCTGTCTCCGCACAAAACAAAGCAAAAGCCCGGTTTGTTTATTGTTTTGCCTGCCTTGTTTTTCATTTGATTGTTGTCAAAGTTCCCACTGTCTCCCCTTGGAGAGCAGCATACTATCCACTCCTCTATCCTATTATTTACTCCCTACGGTTTTCAGAGTTTAGATTGAATGAGAGCGTTATCAAAAGGCCTGTTGAAAAAGGAAGAAAAAGTTAACAGGGATAAGATATTCAGACTGATGCAACATTCTAGGCCAGTTCATTCCCAAGTGTTTTCTCCAGATCATAGAAATTAAAAAGACTGAGTGACATGTTGGCCCCTTTACATGTATTTGGGAGGCCCCTTACTGTACAGTAAGGTTTTTCCACCACGCCATCTCTTGTATGTCATACATCTGACAGAGGTTTGGAAAATGACTTCAGTTCTCTTCTCTTCTCTTCTCTTCTCTTAATATATTTGGGAGAACTGTATCTGTGTGTGTTTGTGTGGGCCTGCATGTGTGTGCACGTATCTGCTTGTGCTCATTTCTGTTATAAATACCAGAGGTGATTGACAGTTTCTAGTGTTTGGGTTTGACAGCTCTTATTTGTTGTAGTCGACAGGCTTTTAGTGAATGGCTGACGTTTTGAGGTTCCATGTCTGTCACTGTGCGATGGCTACAGGGCACTGTTGTGGATGTGGATACCAGTTCATGGTGCCCCCCTTTCAGCATCAATGCACAGGGCATATGTGGCTCCTACAGGCTATTTTCCTGAACAGCTCTGGGCTCAAAGGGTCATGGGAAGATTAAACATGGTTGTTTTTTGAACTACTGATTTCTTTTTGTTGATGTTGACTGGCACATTATAGTTTTGTGTAAAGCTACTGGCTGCAGTGTTTGATGAATAATTCCAAGAAACTGGCACAGAAGAGGAGCTGAATTTTGTGGACTGGTAGTTAATTACATGTAAAAGGAAAATCCTAAGATATTGAAGACTGAACTTCAAGGCCCATTTTAATGTTCAGTGATATATTTTATCACCCAAATGGATACCCGATCAAACATACTTTACTGTAGGTGATGTGACAAGTTGATCAGCTACTCTGTAATTGACTTAAGTGGTATAATGTTACACACCTAAAACATGAATTAAAAACACCAGGTTTCCAAATAATAGTGCTTCATTATGCTGATCATATGTGAGAAAACTGCCATGGAAGAGGCAAAAAAATACAGTTTCTCTACTGCCCGGAGTTTCCACAGACAACACAGGTCACTTTTTTGAGTAAGAGTCACTTTCTCTTGATTGGAAAACTGGAAAGCTGTTGCTGCTCTCTCTCCAACCACACTTGCAGTTAAATGCAGCAAGTTCATTCCTGTTGTCTGGGGGGTTTCAAAACATTTTGGCAATTGACAAAACAATTTCACCTCAAGCTCCACTTAGCTCTTCTGGGCCATTCAATCCTATCACATGATCACAGCAGATGAAGTTTGCCAGGTTGTCATGGAAATGTAGATTTCCATTTTTCCATTTTATTTTTTTCTATGGTATGATTGAGTTAAGTGGACCATCAGGCGAGATTGTTTTATCAGTAGTTTCAAAATGTAGGAAATCACAAGTAAAATAGATGGAATTGAGAAAGGTAAAGGGAAAGGGTAAACCAAACCAAAAAGTACTGAAGTACAGTAGCTTCTGGGGAACATAGAAAAGCAAATTGAGATTTAGTATCCTCCCTTAGAGTTAGCTATGGAATACAATTATAAGAATAACGGACCTGTATGAAATGTAAAACATTAAAAGCAGTGTAATAGCACAATGTATTTGGGGGTGTTGCTTCACTAACTGTGAAAGTAAGCCATGTTTTGTTAGATAAAGCTCCTCAGTAGTTTGTCTCCTGAGAGCATGTGAGAGCACAGCAGAAGTTTTATAAGAAATACAAAGATTTCGTGTCAGGGACTTCGAAGAAGTCTCATTACACCCATTACAGACCACTTACATGCACATTAATCACAGTTTACACTAAATCCAGTCCAAATGCTAATAGTCTGTGCTGTGTATATATACACACTCATAATAGCCTGTCAGCTAACTGGCTAAGGGAACACCCAGCAGCATACCTGAGTTTGAGAAATGCTGGTTCTAATAGATCATGTCATTTTGAACGTTTTGGGGGTCAATGGTCACCATACTGTAATTGCCTTATTATGCCATCCTCTTCTTGTTTTTAAAATGTAGTTAGAGAACATATTAGTTGTATGATATATTACATTTAGCTTGATTAGTGCGCCATAATGAGTAGAAAGCTATTCATTAAACTCAGCATCATGCTTAAGCCAATTTGGTACCCGTTATTCTCCTCAGACGAACCTCTGACCTGTCTCCAATTCCCCATCTGCGTTCCCCCTCCTCCACAGCGAATCAGGTGGCTACAAACGAGGCAAACCTCAACAGTGCTGATGAGGTACAGACAGATGGACAGAAACACTCACAACATAAAAGAGGAGGCAGCACACCTGTAGCACTGGAGCAAACAACAAAAATCTTTATTGAGACATTAAAGTGTGTTTTGACAGCACAGCTGCCTTTGTCAGAGTATCTGTTCTTAGTGACAGACAGCTATGCAGCTGAACAAACACACACACACACAAACATGTGCATCCTCAAGCACACCAAACAATCTATTATATACAAGCACAGTATTCCCACATTTGCTTTATGTCTCAATAAGTTCTACTTACATCGAAACTACAGATGTGTGGTTTCTCATGGTTGTTAGATTTACTTGCACAGAGAAACCAAAGCAGTTGAGCTATGAAAAACATTGTCATCTCACTTCATTTCTGATTAAAAAAAGATACTTAAATAAATAAATATAAACCGGTTATTACCCGGTTTCTTCACGCCACAGTTTTATTTGTCCTGCATGCATGCCCAGTGACAGACAACCCTCCTCATGTCCTCAAAATAACCCCTGCTGATCATCCTTCAGCAAGATGGCAGAATGCAGCTCAGACAGCCAGAGAAGCTTGTGAATGTTGGCTGGCACAAAGACAGAGGGGAGGACAGGCAGACAGGTTGGCAGACATGCATGTATTGTAAGCTAACTGACAAACAGTAATGACACATACACTATGGTTGCTGTAAGCTGACCGACAGACAGAGAAGCAGTCAGGCATGCGGACAAGTTGATAGATCAGATAGAAAGATAGACCAGCAGTCACTCAGTCATCAGGATGTGTGTACCTATGGCAACACAAGAGAGTAACACATTTCTTCTGAATAATAATGGTCAGGATGTGTGGTGAAGCCAACAAAACAAAGACTGTGTG
This sequence comes from Oplegnathus fasciatus, assembly GCA_003416845.1. Classification (NCBI taxonomy): domain Eukaryota; kingdom Metazoa; phylum Chordata; class Actinopteri; order Centrarchiformes; family Oplegnathidae; genus Oplegnathus; species Oplegnathus fasciatus. The sequence goes on along the minus strand of NTHP01000875.1, from coordinate 97,427 downwards.
AGTGAGTGTATGTGTAAATTACAGTAAAGCAGCCAGGAAAGGGAAGGGTGTATTTGTTATGAGTGTGTGTGTGTGTGTGTGTGTGTGTGTGTTGAGAGTAGGAGTGATAAAGGGTTTGCCAAAATCTGACAGCTCAGCCTCCTGTGCACTCCGTCTCTCTTTCTGTCTCTTTGTCTTTTACTGTCAAGATTTCTCTTCGTCAGGCAAAAGTCAACGACCAGGCAGCAGCAGAGAGCCCCAATTGGACAAACTGTCAAAGAGCTCATAGTCACAGAAGACATATAATGCAGCAAAGTCACAGAGGACCTATAATATACCATATCCTCTCTCTGCAGAGCACTTGAGCTGGCAAAATTACAGTAACCCTTTCTTTTGATGCTGATTTAATGCTGTGCTGGTGTCATATTGAAAGAAGCAGAAAAGCATTTTAGTCGAGCGGGGATGAACTGCAGCACATTTTGTGCATTTTTGGAAGAAGTGCTAATTGTGGTAGCATAAATATCATTTTAAATACTCTGAACTGCCAAAATCAGCGGATGCAATGCATGTGTTGAAACATTTATGCCATTGGTGAAGCCAAGTGGGATATATCAAGGCCTAAGACATGAACACGTTTTACACTTTGTGTAATTACCAGTAGGACATGGATCTGCTTTTGTTTTTTTTCACAGTCATTATGTTTTTTCTGCTAATTAAGACGCAGTGTGAATGTGACGTCATTTCTGTATAAAGTGACAAGCTCTATGTTAAATAAGCTCCACATGTACACCCAGATACCACCACTGAAGGGACCTGCTTTCATTTCCCACCTGTGATGTTTCTGGCATGGCTGGGTGCTCCACCAAACACAACTGACAGTGTCTACAGGGTTGGAAGTATATGAGGGTAATCATGTCGTAGTCACTGTGTCAGGTGGTCGTACTATCGTGAACCTCCCCATGCCTTGAGGTTAAGGTTAAGGTAATATGAACAGGGTATTCCTCTGTTTAATTCATCATTACTGCTATACAGAGTTGTAAAATTATGTCTCATAGTATTATAAATCGTTGTCCAATGTTTTGAGCCTCCAAATTCTTTGATATATCACTCAAACATGTCTTCCTGGACCCTGTTTTTATCTCCTGATTGCTGCCTGTAGCGACACACCCACCCCAACGCCTTGCATCTTTGCTACCTTCCATTTTCCTAATGCAGAGCTATCAACACTCTGAACGCCTTCCTGGAGAAGCAGCCTCCTCAGACTAAAAGAGGGAGTTGCAACAAGTAAAAAATAACAATCTGTTACATATATGCAGTTTTTTTTGAATTCTCAAATGCTGATCTACACAGTGCTGTCTATGCACACATACAGTACAACTCAGAAACTTCTCTACCTTTCTCCAAGACCGACACAAACTTTCACACAAGTACACATGTCAGTCGACTATACTGCAGAAGATTGATTGGCACTTGTTGTTGACACTTGAGCCTGATTTGCTTCACTTCGTGTCTGCCTGGTACGGACTTTGCCATGCATATTTTAAGATTACTTCACCCAGCAGACAGTTTCACAGAGACACCAAACAGTGCTGTCCCATTTCTCTTTCTCTCTCTCTGTGAATTTATAGACAGCTTTGTTGTTATATTAGGTTTGAAGTTAAATTTCTGCATATACGACAAACTCTTTCTGTCAGTGAATTCTTTATGGTTTGATGTTTGAGATGCTTTTGGTTGTTAGTTACAATGAAAGCTCTTGGGTTATCATATTTTTTCATTTTTTTATTTAAGCTCTCATTCTCTGTCATTGTGTCTCTTCACTCTTTCTTTCTGTGGCTTTCAATTTGCCACTCATTTGTCTCATATCTATTTCTCCCCTCCCCCCTTTTTGTTTTTGTCAGTCTCTCTTCCTTGTCATCTTTTACTCCCTCTCCCTTTCCTTATTCCATTTCTTTGCTTTTATCAGTGAGAAATAAGAAATTCAGTTTCTGTGAAGCACTCAGCAAAAAAAAGAATTCACTGCTTTGACAAGTGTTTCAGATCCAAGCTATTTTTTATTGCACTGAGGCAAATAATTGATGAAGAGTGCCTTTTTGCGTCCACCCAGCCCCATTCACACAGACTGTTTGTGGTATAAGAATATCACTGCTCGATGCCGTACACCACAGTCTCATATAAACTGACATTACTGACACCAGTAACCACTTGATCGGATAAAAGCACCGCTTGTTGAAAGTGTCATTCTTTTATCAATTGGAATACATTGATTGGTTCACTCAAGAACACAACAACCTCTTAAAGCTTAAAATCATAAAATTGGTCTCCTCTTGACATGAATGCAGCAGTTACAGGTTGTTCATCTAGATGACACAGAGTTGCTCTCTCAGCTATAGACAGAGTAGACTTTTTCAGTTTTGAACTTACTTATTTTAAAGCGAAATTCTGGTTTATTATACTGCTACTTGGATTTTATTTTTGTAGTCTTGGCCATGATTTCTCTTTCTAGTATCAATGTGTTCATTGTGGTAATTTCTGAGATCTGGAAGTCCAGTTGGAGTTAACAGATTATGTGCTTAAAGGCTTATCAGATGCCAAAACACTGCACAACTGTTTGCAATACTCACAGACAGGATTTTACAACTCTGGAAAGTTATCACGGCAGCAACTATTTTATCTTTCGGCACAACGATTGCACAGTAAACAGTAGAAATAAGGCCGCTACATTTTTTTGCATGGATGAACGGACGCAGGGCTCAAGTTGGTCTGAACGTGGCCTAGGAGTCTACACCCACGTTAGTGGCTCTGTGAGGCTGTAAAACAGACCTGTTACACAGATAAACCAAAGTATTGGAGAAATTGAAATTTTGGCCTGATGATGGTGCTAGATGAAAAGTCAGGGTACCTTCAAAGTTGTTAGAATTCATCCTCTGGGAACAATAGATATCTGTGCCGAATTTCATGGCAATCGATCCAGTAGTTGTTGAAACATTTCACGAAAAAACAAAATTGTCAACCCAATGATGGTGCTAGACAGACATTTCACTCACGACTGACTGACATATCGATATTGCCGTCTCTAGAGCCACGGCTAAAAAAGCATCAGTTTAGACAGAATATCGACGACTTGATTTTGAAGTAAAACTCAAAGTGAGCACCGAAATGTTGGTAATAATCCTTTATTGCACAACCACGGGAAGTAAGCAAAGTCACAGTTGAAGCAGGAAGTCAGTCTTTAAACTGTGAAGAATATTTAAGAGTCAGATTTGGTAATAATTTTAATGTTGATCTTTGATTTCTCCTCCAAATGAGTTTGGCTAACCTTGGGGTTTGTTTGAAACTGTCTGCCCCGTTTTAACTCCAGTCAAACTTCTTCTTAGCTATTTTGTCCCAGATTTTGATTTGATGAGTACAATGTTATTATTACCGATATGAAGGCCAAAGCTATGAAAATAATACCCAGTTTGCAATAAACCAAAATTTCCTTAACAGTGCGGTATCCTCAGTTTGAGTTTGGGGGCTTATGCTGTAATCCATATAGAGCTTTTTGCACAATTATCCCTCCCTGACTTTGTTGGCTCATCTAGGGAATTGTACAAGTAACCTTGTCGAAAGCTATTAGGCTTGTACCGAGAACTGCAACAGAATATTTAGCCCCACTTTTCAGCAGTTATTGAACGATAAGTTTGGTGAAATTTCCTTGATTTCTTTGATGAGTTTATTTTTCTTTTGTTAGCTTATTCTCTTTCATGTGTGTGTTGATCTCCCTTAGTGTGTAGCCTATATTGTAATAATATTCTCTAACATGTAGTGCATATGGAACACCAGATGCAAGTGAATTCATCATTATCTTCATGGGCTAATCCTGTTTTCTGTAGCCTGACACACAGGGTTTTGGCACTGAGACAGATAAGACGTGTGTGTGTATATGTGTGTGTGTGTGTGTGTGTGTGTGTGTGTGTATGTGTATGTGTATGTGTATGTGTATGTGTGTGCATACTGGTAGTATAGGGCTGTGATGATGAGGATGATGCATCCTATCCCCATTAGTGTTAGCCTAGATCTGTCAGAGCCTTGTTGGGTTACTGCCTGGCAAAATCTCAACCCTGAGGAACAATGGGATGGGCCAAACACACACACACATACACACACACACACACACTTGTGCATATGTTCCCAAGACAAAACACTGTTTCTCTGTTTCACACACACATGCCCAGCAGTACCTGGAAGTTCTCGTCAGAACACACTGTCAATCTTATATTCACATGAGCACAAACACACACACAAACACACTTTCATCTACAACCCCTGTGTACCAGACAGGAAGTGTTACAGTCTAGTTTGTTGTCTTCACTTTATTGTAGCTTAGTTTTGATAGACATCATATTTCACACACTCGCACTGCATTTTTCAGTTGCCCCCTGTCTCACCTCTGTCAGACAATGATAGAGACAGCTCAGTTAGCTGACGAGTGTTTATTTCCTTTTCCAACTTGGTTGGTGTTGTTACTGTGACTCAAGCACACCAAAGACCATCAACCCAAATAACAGATTATGCAACACTGGTTAGTCCTCATTATAATAGTGTTTGCCACAGTGGAGATCAATAGAAAACTGAGTAGTGTGAACTGAGAGACTCAGATCAGTGCAGTTGGAAGCACAGGATGTGTTCATCATTCATCTAATTTCACTGCATGCCCAATTTTTATTTCAAATCAAATCATTTCCTGACAACAACCTTGTTTACTCTGAGGAATCATTTATCACCTTGTAGAACTACTTTAATGTACGTCTTCTTTTCATTGTACCTCTTTCGGTAACAACACTTTAATAAGTTGTTTTACTACCTGTCGTGCAGAGGCTGTCCTTGCAGCGCTCCCCCTGCTGTAGCTTAATTCAAGGCTGTCCTACATTCTGCTTTTGCGGTGTAGTGGAGGCTTCAACAACAGATAACATTTTCTCTCTGTGCTCTCCTTTATGGACTTTTAACGTTGCTTCTAATTAATATCTTTGTCATTAATTTGCTGTGACATATGGCCTCCCTCCACCCACCCAACCAGCCAACCAGCCAGCCAGTTAGATTCAAGCCCCAAAGCGCCATTTAGTCTCTAAGCACCGAACTGCAGGGAGGAGAGGAGAGCTGTAAACTGGAGTGTACAATCGGACAACTCGTATGTGGTTTTAGTGTCTTTATGTTTGTTTGTTTCTTTGTGTGTATCTTTTGTGCATTCTTTCTTTCTTCCCTCCGGCCTTCCTCCTGCCCTCCTAGTCGGTGCCAAGAGTCCGGTGCTATTATCAACATTCAGCGCGACAGCACTGAGTGCACTTTGGTTGGCTACAAGAATGCCCTCCTCATTCTGTGCTACCCAGAAAGCATTTCACATATTACTGCTATTTTCTCAATGATGGGTGTTGATAAAGTGTCTCGCCATTATGCCCACTCATGGGGGTGGATTATTGTTCAGCTTTCGCTTCTGATGGGGTGATGATGATGATGATGATGATGATTGCAGCCCAGTGATGGTTGCCCTTGGTTTCTTATGTTTGTCTGCGGAACCTCGCTTCCCTCCATAGTTTGTCAAGCCTGCAGTCCTTTCAGAAAGGAGAGACAAAAAGCAAAAGGCTCCCAGGTGAACCTATAAGCTCTCAGGTGAATAAGCACATAATGACACAGTATACATCGTCTTACAATAAATTCTTACTCAAGAACTGACACAGCATTTGTCATGGAACTGAAAATGGTTGTAACAAACTTAAAAATATTGGTGGCGGTGTTCACAAATCTTCATTACGTATCCCAGCTTCACAAGACACAAGCTTCCTTATCCATTATATTGCTAAAGAAAGTTGCTTAACTTACATCATTGTATTAATATTGATTTAATTCCTGACTTTATTACAGGCACTATATCTCTTGTCTCTTTTCACTCAGTTGAAATACATCTTGCTGTATTCAAATTATAAAATTACATTATTTCAGCATATATATGGCGTTTTTAACTTTGGTAGCTCCAATTTAAAGGAAGGAAAGAAATACAAAAAGAAAAAGTACCTGCTTTTTTTCTGAATCATCTTTAAATAATAATAATAATGGACGTTACATTTTCTAACCTTATTTTTGATGGTTTCCCCCTCTCTTTCTAACTCTAAGTTAGATGCAAAGATCCACATGAGACATTTGTTAGCTTGTCTTTTTTCTTGTATGCTAAATGAATAATGAATCATTCTGCTTTATCAGATGGACCAGACAGTGTGTGTTTAAAATCTGTCATGAGAAAGTGAACAAGCTGTAAGATGGTTTCCATCTATGTTACATTGCATGCTTTGCAAGGTTACTGCACGAGTTCATTGTGGTGTCAGTGTTGAAACAACACATCGTTCAACGTGCTATATACTTGGAAAGGGCTACATATGTTGCAACCAGTCTCTTTTTAAAAGTCAGCCAAACAGAATGGAGAAAGAGTGATGGGTTCTCCCACCATGACTTTGTGGACAGTGACTTTGCCTTGAGTGTATTTTTAAGCACTCTGATGGATAAGACTTAGAGGATAGTACATACTGGCCAGAGAGCAGTAATAATTAATGAAGGTTTTTATAGAAAGCACAAGAAGCCGGCCGAAGGAGTCTTGGTCATGACTCTTACGCATGTGCTCTTATTGCTGCTTTTTCATCCTCCGCTCTGTTGTTCTTGTACTTCTCTGAACTTCTTATTTGTTAGATTGTTTGTTCAACTCCCTCTTATGCCTCTCTGACCCTCTCTAACCATACCTCTCTCTCTCTCCCTCTCTCTCTGCAGGTTCAGGAAAATGTCTTTGTTGATTTTAACCACCAGGAGCTGCTTGAGTTCTACAACAAGGTCTGTTATTTTAGAGAGTGTGTGTGTACGTGTATGTGTCCACTTTCATGTCACATTGCCTATCTATCTGTGTTTAAGTGCCTGTCTTCCATGTTTCCTTTCATCCTGATTGGCAGACATTGCCTGACAGAATCCATCTGCCTGCCCGTCTCCCCCGTACTTTGATACATTTTGTTGCTTCTTTCTCTTTTTGACTTTCTCTGCCTTTTCATGTGTGTGTGTGTATCTTTTGTTCTTTTTTACAAACGCTCAACCTTTTCTCCTCTCTCTTCCAGCTTGAAATTGTGCAAGGCCAGTTGGATTCCCTGACCTGATGCCTGGTGCTCTTTGTACGACCACACACACACACGCACACACACACACACTAACATTGTTAGTGTTTTTGCTGACAGCTATGCCAGCTGTTAGATGCCTAGCAATTCCATACTTGCTCTGTTTTAGTAGAGAAAAATGTCAACATTTGAAGGAAGGAGTTTCTTTCCTCTTTGAGCTCCTTTAACTCATAACTTACAGAAGTCAGGGTGATAAATCTGATTGTACTTTGAATTTTTATATCTTCATCAAGGAGATGGTGGGGAACTATAAATGTCAATATAAATTGTGTTGAAACAAGTTTCTTAGTAACATTTTTCTATACCCCGCAGTGAGTAGCCTACTGTTTGATTGCATTGTAAATTAGTTATAATAAGATGTTAAAAATGTGCCAATAGCCAGTGATTTTCAAAATTAATTTGTACCCTTAGAAAAAGGAAGTAAATGAAATGTCACTTCGAGTTGAAACAAATGGATTTTATAACTTGGAGGATGAACTAGTGTCCATGCCATTCTAATAAAATCTGAAGTGGAGGTGAAATCCATCCAAGCTGTTGTTATTTAGTGAAGGCTCATTATTTCTCATTAAGACCAACCTGGACTGCTGGTTCAACAGATGGGAGTTCTGGGAGGCACAGCGGACCTCAAGTCTGTGTGTGTGTGTGTGTGTGTGTGTGTGTGTCCCGGTNTGTGTGTGTGTGTGTGTGTGTGTGTGTGTGTGTGTGTGTGTGTGCGCACTCATGCATGTGTCTGTGTGTAAATGGGTGCATGAATATGTCCTTGTTCATGCATCTGTCCTTACTTGTTGTGTGTGTGTTTATGTGCATAATTCCTCTCTTCCTCTTACTGAATCCAAACTTGAGAAGTTCCCAGATTCCCAGGTGTTGTTCTGTCTTGCAGATTTTGTAAATCAGTTTCACTCGAGACAAGCTGGATTGAAAACTTAAAAACACAAAAACAGTTCATCCATACGTATAAAAACAATCTAAAAATACAAAAATATAATNGTGTAAAGATCCTAAAAAAAACTTAAAAACCTCCTTCAAACTCACGCGAGTAACGCACAGCATTAGTTTGTCCTGTGTATGAGCACGAGTTGTGACATATTACACCGAAGTGTTTAGTGGAAACGCAGATAAAGCGTAGATATTTGACGACCTGGGTTGGTGGCTCTACCCAAGTCGCTGTGTTTGTTTCCCGTTTACAGAGCCAGGGCTGTGTATCAACACTGGACTTTTTTTTTCAGCACACATCTTTAATAACGTGTTCATTCATTAGCATGCGATAAACAGTGCAATATTGTACCTTGTCATGATTCTGCCCTGTGATTTTTATGGACAGAATCTTTAGGTGGAAGAGAGTCTGTTTTTTTGACCTCAGAAATGCGTCTCTGTTCTTTGCTGATGATGTAGTTCTGTTGGCCTCATTAGACACTGATCTCAAGGACGCATCCACAAAGAAGATTAAATGAGTGTCTGCACCTCACAGTCTGAGGCCATGGTTCTCTGCAGAAAAATGGTGGATAGCTTTAGTTTTGGAGCGAGTTGCTGCCCCAAGTGATAAAGATTAAGTATCTCAAGGTGTTGTCCATTAGCGAGTGTAACACCAACAGGTGGTCGGTTTGGTGCGCTGTTTTGGTGGATGCAGGTGTTTTACCGGCTTGTTGTTGTAAAGAGGAAGCTGAACCTCAAGATATACCAGTCAGTTGACCTACAGTCCAAGAGATCATGGACAAAGTGGGCCGAAATGAGCGCTCTTTGCTGGGTGTCTGGGCTCATTTTTAGGCAGAGACTGAGGAGCTCAAACATTTGGAAGGAGCCAGTTTACATGATCTGGGGATCTGATCTGGATGCTTCTGGGACGTTTCATTTTGGAGGTATTCTTGACACGTCTTACTGGGAGGCAGACACAGAACACACTAGAGAGATTATATATATCCCATTTGGCCTGGGAACACCTCAGGATCCCCCAGGAGGAGCTTGAGGTCGTGAAGAAGGACATTTAGGCTACTTTTCTTAGCCTGCTGCTTCTTCTTCACAGAACCAGGGAAGCGGTGGAGAATGGATGGATGGGTCAAAGTAAATATGAGAATACACGGATCTAGTCTCCTGTATAATTGAAGTACTTCAATTTCTTTGCTTTATGAACCTTGAAAATTGTTCACAAACTTTTTTTTTTTTTGGCCATTTATAAAAGTTGTTCCTCAGTCGGCAGAGTCAATGCAGACTTTCCCATGTGGTTATGTTACTTTTTATGTCTAACCTTAGTAGGTGGCGACCTGTGTTAATAGGATAATTGGCTTGTATAGAACACATAAAAACACAACAAAATCACTCCCACTTCCACCATGTAAAGTGGATGAATTCACTACTTACTTTACTATGGGAACCCTACTTACAGCTGCCACCCTCAGAGATGCTAAAAATATCCAAGGGTAGTGTAATACAGCAAGAAAAGAGGCAACCATCAGCACTCTCTTTCTTTTCCTCCTACGTCATGGTAGACTCAGAGTAAATCTTGAATTTTTTTGAATGGAGATATGAGCACACATATAGAGGTACGTAAAAAAAAACCACACACACAAATTTGGACAAAAACATTACAAAAATTATTGACACACACATTAGATTTGCAAAACAAAGTAGGAAAATGACTCATTTGTTGACTTAACTGTCCCAAAAAACAGTCTAAACCACGTCCTGAATCACTCCTGAGTGTTTTGTTTTTTGTTTTTTTTTACTCCAATTGACAATTTTTGCCACCATGTGAAAACGCCTGCAGCCAGAGGGAGCGCCGTGTTCCACAGCATGGAGAACAGATGGCAAGGCCAAGCAGAGATGGCCGCCTGGAAAAAGAGAAAAAAAAGAGACTCACACACTGAGACTCACACTGAGATCCGGCAGAACACAGCACACAGAGTCCCGATGAGAACGATAGGGGGAGTGTGTGTCTGAGTGTGTGTATTTGTGTCTGGTGAGTTGTGGTTGTGTCTCTGCGTGTACTTGTCAAAGCTGTTCGCATGCTCTGGTGTGTGTGATGAGGCAAACTAAGTTCGGCTGGACACCGTACAAACATACACACTAGTTTTTGAGTTTCTGAGCAGAGTGGCTAGTCGGGTGGTTGCTGTGCTTTTCCAGCTTTAATAAGTGTCTAATGGACTCACCTCACTATGTGGCTGCGGTCCGACAGGGCTGACAGAGCTTGGCCACAGATGACAGACAGATAGCTGGCTCCGAGGGTACACAAAAACAAGCAAACAATTGAACCCAGTGTTCACTACCCACAATAATGTGGATACATTTGAAAACATCTTTGTTTTTACTCACTCTGACCTTAAGCGGGTGTGTTCCACCATTGAAAACTGATTTTTCTTTTTTTTAAACCCTCCAGGGTCTCATGGTGTATTGTGAATGGGGAAGCTTTTTAAAAGTGAGATGTATCCATCTGTTGTTAAGCCAAACAGAAATGCAAATTAAGCAAACAGAGAGAAAGTCAGAGGCAACTCAACATGGCTTATCCCTGTTAAGTGCTTGGTCACACCAGAAAATGGCACAGTGAAATTCATTTGAAGCCTAGTGACATGGTGACTTGCAGGTTGTGCAGCGGCCACCATTGGATGTGGCAAGTTTCGTTTGAGGCAAAATGGATACGAATGAGAAAGCTCTATTGAGGGTGCTTCCCATTCGGCAAGACAGGGTTATATAAAATTGACGCTTTCACAGTTTTAGACTCTGCGGTCCGCTTAAAGGGAAAGCACTGCCACAACTGTTTGCAAGTGGTCACTAGTGCAAAATTTGCATGTCAGAGTTTACCTAAGTTGAACTCCATGTGAAAGCAACATACAAATGTACTTGAGTTCCACAAGCAAAACACTGATTGAGGCAATTCCATTGAAGTGAATTGATTTCAATGCTAATGTGACCAAAATCTAAGAGCAAACGCAGTAACCATGCATGTTTGTTAAAATGGTCTTTCTGTCTGGCCAGAAAGACCATTATGCCATATGCCATATAACAGCATATTTGGGAAGGAGGGAACTCCTTACCAAATATGCTGTTTTGTTTTAGCAAAAACAAAAGCTAAGGCAGAAGAGATGTAACTAGAGGTGGAAATCATGAGTCACTTTGCAGATTCGAATCATTTCTTCAGTTCAGTTCAAAGAGTCGTAGTCACTGACTATGATGTTCATTAATTTTTTTCCTTAGGTGAAGCAGTCGCATCACCATTCAAAGGCATTTCAGTGCATACCGTACATCAGTAAGTGAACGTATCACCGTTCAAAGGCACTTTTACACTACCTTCAGTCTGTTTCTGGTCCAGGCTGTCACGTCCAGTTTAGTACAAAAGGTTAATAGCTCAGCAGCAGATTATTTACGACCGAGTTATCAGATTACAATTGTTTCTGTGGATTTCGCTGTCTTTTAATAGGCTTTTAACAAGGAAGTGTATCATGGCTAAGTTAACAATGGTCCTCTCAGTCACCAGTGATGGGAGCTACACCGCTTAAAGCCACTGATTTGGTACTTGTGCCAGTGGTGATTCAGTATAGTCAGTTCAATTTGAAGATTCATTGTTAAAGACTCGTTCGTACATGTACTGAACACATCTGGCTGTAACTGTTTTGGTGTTTCAGTGTGAACAGTGAACTCATCGTACAAACAGCTGTTTTAACATTAGTGTGGGTATGGCCTCTGTCAGGGGAATTATACATATCATGTTAATTTCCATTATGTTTGATCATGCTGAATCTTACAACGTACAATGTGTCCTGTGACTGAGTTAATCTAAAGTTTATGACCACAGAAAGACTACTTCAAGAAAGTATGACAACTGGTCACGGGCTTAAACTCAGAAGGAAGTAATCTTTTCACACCTGGATGTCACCAGAGATCCTCTGTGGTTCATGAGCCTATTGTTTTGAGAACCAAGACTGATGTGGGGAGGGGGTAGCAAATGGTCACCCCAGGATGGGAAGCAAACCTGGCTTAGGATGTTTCAGAGAGGGAGGACCGAACCAAGGTGTAAAGAGAGAGAACAGCTTCCCATCGTGGTGCACATTGCAAACTAACCTTTGTCTTGTGTACCATGCTCTGAACATTAATAAAGTGTGACAATGCTGTAAGAGATTTTTGTCTCGTTCCTCGTTGTGAGTGGGATTGCAAAATTGTCACAGCACCTCCTACCATTGACAGAACATTGAAGTGTGCATTTGTGTGCGCGTTCATGAGTGCTTGTAAGGACTTTGTGTGTGTGAACTATATAGACAAAAGTACTACTGTACATGCTTGTGTGTGTGTGTGTGTCTGTGTATACAGTATGTTCATGTCTCTATTTTCTTGTCTTGTGCCTGTTTGACAACCACTGCTTTCCGAAAGACAAAGGAGACACGATCATGAGTGTCTTTTGTAAAAGATGAACAACAGCTAAGAGTCACAACAATAGTATTAAGCTGCACAGATAGCACCAGTACGCTTTTATGAGGAACAACCCTTCACAATGGACAAGCGAGCTATGAGCAGCTAATAAAAAGTGAACAATAGCAGAGAGGTAGTCACCATAAATCTGTGTTGTGTCAAGAGCAATCTGTTTTGCATGCAGTTGTCTCTTATGTGTGCCTGGTTATTAAAATATTTATTACTGAGCTCTCTAGCAGAAAGTGGTGGACACCAACTGAATAAAAATTTGACCAACCTGCTAAACTTTTGTCAATATTTCCTACATTTAAAACTCAGACTGGTTATGGGCAAGTCATACTGTGAATATCCAGATTAAGGTAATAGTGCAATTAAAATATTTTCATGGTTCACAGGTTCTCAGGGACCCAATTTCCCCAGTATTCCCAGTTAATATAAACGTTTGACAATTGAGTTGACAGTTGTCCAAAGGATGTATGGTACCCTTCAGGAAACTATGTAAAGAAATATTGCTTTGCATCTTTTTTCTGCAGTTACACTGACTCTGATTTAAACGTTTGAATTACAGTTTATTTTAGAAACTGGTTATATGACATTTGCCATAATAAGAGTATTAATTTGGTTGTAATTGAATTGTTGTCAGAGGTGGGACAAAGTCATTGTTTTGCAAGTCACAATTAAGTCTTTTGGCTATGGAGTCCTGAGTTAAGTCCCAAGTCAAGTTCTAAGTCAAGACCAAGTCTCAAGGTACAAGTCCTACACTTTGTGTTTTGAAGTCCTTAAGGAGTCATTGTTTGTCATTAGTCATTTGTTTGTTAACACAAGTGCAGTCATGGTGAGAGTCTCTCAATACCGATTCAGATAGGTTAAGCAAGGAAATTTGATTTAGAAATTCATAAATCCAATTATTGCCCCAACTTTGACCCTGTCTTAAGAAGAAACTGCTACCCAGTCACATGATGCTATTAACAGTGGAGTGATGGGTGAGGTGCAGAAAATTTGGAGTAGGCTTTTCTGTTGATCTGTGCTGTTTCTTGAGGCGTGTTAAGAGATGATGTTGCAAAATGTGAAACACTTTCAAAAGCTGACAACTGTAATATAATGTTTCCTGAGGCCATAATACACTGAAGCATTTTCTGGCACTGTACAGTACTCTACAGTAGATAAGCAAATTCACCTGCAACTGACATGTAACATAATTTTTTCCTGATGTACCAGCCTTCTTTCTATATATCTATAAATACTCCTCATCCACATTTCCCATCACTTTGTCTCTATTTTGTGATAAATGTCTTTAGCAGCGCGCAGCGTCTACTAATGAAAACTAAGAGCGGTGCCAAACAGGGAGCAAGAAGCCATCCAGACTTGATGAGAAGCATATTTTTATGTTTTTTTTCAGGCGATGATTGTATTGAGTAAGAGCAGCCTCTCACATCAGCACAACCATTAACCAGCATCAGTGCTCTGCAAGAGCTCTGTAATAGGGAGCATTTATTCTAACATCATTGTATTAATCTTTAAGAGAAGAAGAGGAACACAGGAGTGAAGAATGTTACCGTGCTATACAGAACCTGTGTGCAATACTTTTTAAATTGGATGACTGAATTATTGAAGGATTGAGTTGCTTTGGATTCACAGTCCACGGTCTTTGGCACCCAACCAGCTCCGTCCAAGGAGGTTTGGAAATGGGTTGGCTCTGTAATCATAGGAGTTAGAAATGAGGATACTAACCTTAACATACATTAGTAATAAACTTGGCCCCCAACCACGGCCTGGAGTCATGTCACCCTACCTCTGTAGCCTATTTGTGTCATATTTGAGGCATTTTGTGGATGTAATTCAATAGGCTGCTGTCAGCTCCAACCATTAGAAAAAATGTATTAACATGAAAACTGATCCCAGCCCAACTGGCATGGGTCAAAATGAGGTGACTCTTAATCTACAGCATAGATTTAAACCAACAGATGAACATAAAACTATGAGACAAACGTGAAACCCCAAGATGGATAATTTCTACACAACAGCCATTAAAAAGCTTACAAATTTGTGCTTTTACCAGCATTCAATTTTTTACCAGGTATATGATAGTCTTGTCATTAGGGCAGCGTTGCCCTGCTTTGTCAAGGCTTGACTTAAAAGATACACCCACTCTCTTTTATTTTTTAATGTGCAGGTTGATAGTTTATCATGAAATCTATTCATATTTCCTTTGAACTTTTGCACTTCAGTCGCTTTCATCGCTCTGTTAACTCTGCAGTTGTTAACTTCTCTGTGACACTTCCTCTCCCTTTGACTCCTTGTCATACACACTTCTTATCATACACACTGTCTCTGGAGCAGCAGCCATACAATTGGCACTGCATGCAAAAGTATGTTCGCACACTTACAATATGATGAATTTTAATGACATGAGTTCTTTTTTTTTTTTCTGTTTTGATAGTGCCGGTGGCGGTATTATGGTCACATATCATTCCTCTGGCTTTCATCTTTCTGCACAGACGTTTATATCCAGCAGAATAGCCGCATCAAATATTCAGTGCTGCTCTCTATTTGTTTTCCTGCCAGAATGACCATTCTGCTTTCAGCCCCAATAACCCACCTGTGGTCAGTCGTCAGTCCCCACACAAACAAATGTTTTGCAAATTATCAGCTTTCCCTTCTGTTCTAAAACTGTATTCTTTTCAACTATGTATTTCTGCCTTTTTTTACACTCTGTTATTATCCTTGTAGAGTTGCGTCTTGCTGCAGGGCACAGACAGAAAAAGTTATAACCCCAGTGTCTTCCCTGCATGTTTATATGAAGGTTGCTGACTTGAGTGGAATTTCATTTCATTTTCTTGAAATGAACTGGGACACCTAGCTTCTCCCTGAAACTTGTCTTCTTTTCTCGCAACCTTATGATCCTACCGACAACTCTCCCACAACTTTCCAACTCCAACTTTACTATCTACTCCACCCAGCCACGAGCCCCACTTGACCCAGCAGCCTCCGGTTCCTGTACAGATAAAGACACCTTACCCCCAGCTCCTTAAAGCCTCTTTTCTCCCCTGTATCTTCAGGTGCAAAGTGTTCCTCTGCACAGGGGTTATTATAAGTCTTTCTGCCTCAGTCCTCTTCAGCCACACTGCCCTCTCTTTATACTGACCCTCAACTTTCTACACTGTAGTCCTTAAAAATCATTGGAGACTGACACGTAAAGTTTAGTTTTGTCTTTTTAGTTAGTTTGCTCTATCAACCCGAGATGTGACTACACGAGACATCTGCCAGAATTACAAATCTATCTCGCTGAATTACAAAACATGTCAGCAGCATCAGTCGTCATCTCATTAAGCAGGAGCCTGCTTCTAATTTTCTGTGGCGTTTTGCTTTGTGCTGCAGCATGTCTAAAATTAGCCCATGTCTTTGTTTTCTCTGCCCCAGGAGCTGCTTGTCCATCTACAGATCAGCTGCAGTAATGCTTTTTGAGTTCAAGCATATGCAGAAGCGTGATGAATGGATGTCAATAGGGCTAAAGCTAATAAATTGATGTTACTTCAGTAATTCAGTATGCTAAAGGGCTTGTTTTTCTCATGCATGAAAGGACTATTTTAGCCAATTAAATCATGTATACTTCATGTTACTGCCAAACATTTTCCAAAACATGAGTTTGCTGATTTGTTTTTCTACCTTGCAGGTAGCTATCGATTTCATTCATGTAGTGCGATATGAAAATGAACTTAAAGAGGTTGGAAACTGGCATGAGATCCATCACACTTGGCAATGAGTCATCACTGAAGACTCCTCCATGGTGCCGGTGCTTTCAAGCAAGGTCCGACTTCTTACATTTTAGAGACAGCAGCCAATAAGTCCTGCATTTATTTAGGAGTAGTTTCAAGAAATGAAACTCAGGAGACGAAACTGAGCAAATATGGACGTCATGAATAAAGTATCATGTGGATCTTAGAGTTTCTCATATTGAAAACACTCAAAACTCAGAGCTTCCATGAATTTAACAAAAAGTAAGTTCTCCAACCAGTCCCAGCTCTTAAATGTATTACCATGCATTAGGAGGGCAACTCTGACGAAAAATATACCTGTTCTGGCACCAGCAAGTTGGTTTCAGTTGGTTCGTTCTGTTGCTCGTAGCAACCACCACTGGCACAGTTGCATACCAGTTACAGTTTAACTGACGTTGTTACATTTAGCCTTTTGTCAGATCAGTGACCAAGCAAATATTGACAGGCATCTTTTAGCTACTCCACAAATGCCCTTGTTGGACTATTATCTGTAGGTACTCCTTTTATTATAGCTGTTATGTGATTGTTGATTTGTTATTTGTTTACTGTGTTTTTCTGTGATCAGTTTGCTGCTAACTAAGCTAGCCATCATTAGCTATCTGAGGCTAATGCATTGCTACTCTACTCTAAGTAACTGTTGAATTGCTGTTGGACTAACTGTCCTTTTACTTTTACTCTTGTGGACTTAAGATTATTTACTGGGTTGTACTTCTGATGGGGACTTGGGGATGGGGACATGTTGATCTTTGAGTGGTGATACTTCTACTACTCATCTTATTAATACCTTTGTACAATAAACTCTTGTTTATTGTATCTTTTTGTGACTTTTTTTCTAATTTGTAATCCCTATCATTGAATTTGTTGTCAGTACTCACAGTAAAAGCTTCAAAGGCCATTCCTGTCTATAACAGTTACTGGCAGTGTGTTTAGCTAGCTGCATAGCTGCATAGCTTTTCATACATGAAGTACTGTATACTTTAAAAAGTGGCTGACAGGAAAGAATGTATAGTTAATGGTTGCTGGAGCGTGCAGAAATACCTGTATAGTACTTTAAGTTGTTAAAGTTTTCTAACTTAAGTAAGAAGTATAGCACAGGCTTCGTCATTCAGAGGTCATACTGCTGCTGCTGTCCCCATTGTTTGAAGCAGATACATCATTATCTCTCTCAAACCAACTTCCTGTCCTCCTCTCTCCATCCCTCCTTTCATTTTTTCAAAGTCTTTGCTCTTCCAAACCCTTCCAGCCATGGCCATGATGTCTTCCTAAAGCTCTCATCTTTCTCTGTCTCTCTCTGTTTCTGCTTCCATGCTCTGCCTAGCTGGCTGCACACTTGGCAATATGAATAGGCATACTCATTCAACTAGCGCCTCTCTGTTGGTCCACTGCCCTAGGTGGCAGCGCTGGGCACCCAGCCTAGTCTGGCTCGGTCGAGTCTGGTTTCCACTATAGAGCCAATCGGGACCTGCCAGGCCTTACTCATGATTCACATCGTTTGCTTTCCCCTCATTCCCCAACATTATTTCTCTGAGTCATCTTTTCATCCTGCTGCCAGCTGAGATGCTTAGCCAGATGGGCAGATTTTCCAGTAAACAAGTTGCAGTTTTGATCTTGCGTTATGATATCATGGAGTCGACCTTGGCGCAGGCGAAGTGCACCTGGCCCAAATCGACCAAGTTTGCTACTGTGGCATAAGAAATGTTCATTTTTTACTGTTTTGTCTCTGACGTATGAAACTGTTGGAGCAGGTTAGCCTGACATACTGTGGTCTGCATCAGTTGCTGATATGGAAGCCTTGATACTGCAAGTCCCCTTGACTTTAGTGGGAATTTGTTTAGTTTCAGCTTGTGTGTGTGCTCTGAAGTCGTGTTGTTGTGCATTTCTTGTGCTATTATAATTTTTAATCAATGGCAAATGAGCCTTTGCTAACCCACCCAGCCACTAACGTCACTCTAAAATTTGATGTAATAGCATCCAGGACCGAAGGTACCAGCTTACACACAGTGTGTATCAGTCCTGAATTGAGCTTTTTCTAACTTAACCTGTAACTCCACAAAATAATACAGTTAGCTAATGATATGCTTGATTACTTGGTTACTTCTATTGGTAGCAAGCTAATTACTGTAGCGACATATGCTAGGAATACACAGAGTAAACACACTGTGTAATATTTTTTGTCTTTGAACAAGTGGTAAAAAAGACACGACCATCCAAACTTTTTATACAGCCCCATGCACAGCACGTCAACATGTAGAGACATTCAAATCTTGACAGGTTATTAGTTATAGTTCTGAAGCTATGATTGGACAATCATTGTTTAGGGGAGGGATTTAGGGAAAGGTCAACTGATGACCTTTAGATGATTTTTAAAATGCTTTTTGGAGCTCTCATGCCTTTATCTCTCACCGCCACCTCTCTGTGAACATTTGGTCTGTTCTGGTTCCACACAGAGAGGTCACGTTCTGAGCAGCCAGTGTCTGCTGAAGACATCTCTAGAGTCTAGCTGGCACCGCCAAGACACGGCAGCACTGTCAACACGCACTAGACTCTCTCTCTGCCTCCCCGGTCATTCTTTCACGGCCCTCTTTTACCCCACTTGCTCTGCCTCTTTCTCTCGCTCTCGCCACCCCCCCTCCTCACAAACCTCATCATGTCTTGCCCTGTCTTCTCTGTCAATACGTGTGACATCACTTCTGTTGTTTGTTCTTTCTGTCTTGTCCTTTCTTTCTCACTCTCTTGCTGCTCTTTGTTCTCAGCGTGTAGCTGTGGCAGATACTGTGGTGGCTGTGTCGTGGTTCAGTCTTTGCAGTTCTGATAAATTTGAATTTGTTATGATGAGTGTTTGTGTGTGATTCTGGGCCTTGTGACAGGTAACAGTCAGTGCCTGTCGTTGCTGTTTAGGGTCATGTTGTGTCGCAGGTTAACAAGTGGTGGCAGTAACATGCTGCCATGTTTTTTTTATTCCTCTATTCTGTCCCATTTGATTGTTGTTGGCTCTACTGTTACCTTTCTTGTAATCGAAACCACGTTTTTGCATTATTCTTTAATGTGAACCTTTATATCCCCTTTTTATGTTGCATTGTTCCATTTTATAATTGTGTTTGGTGTCAGACGTGTGGCCTGGCCCTTCCCTGACTTTGTTTTGTTGTTGTCCTATTTTTGCTGTAGTTGTTTTTGTTGCTGTTTTCATAGTTGCACGAATGCATGCCACCGCCCTGCCCTGTGATGTCCTAGGCAAGGTGGTACAGGGTGTGTATCTGCAGGGCGTCTGCAGCAGTGGTGTGTTGCGTAAACAGTCTCAACACAGATGGTGCAGCATGCCTCTACACATGGCAGGTTCACAGCCCGGGGAGCTTACCACCCTCCTCCATTCCTCCCCCTCCCCTTTCTCTCTCTCTCTTTCTCTGTCTCTGTCTGTCACTCTCTGTGTTTCTTTCTGTCTTCTGCACCTGCTGCCCCTGTCTCTGTTGGTCTGCTTTGCTGTCTGTCTCTGTGTCTGTCTGTCTGCCTGCCTCTCTGTCTCTGTATGTGTGTGTGCTGTCAAGATGCTGCTCACCAGTCCTGCAGACGAAGGGCAGCCACACTTAAAGGATAATTCCAGTTTATTACAACTTGGATCTTACTTTTTATAGTTTTGGGCACCATTTCTGCTTGTCATGACAACACTGTACCCGCAAAGTAATTGCTGAGATCTGTAAGCAACAATGTTGCCACTTTATTTACAGGTAAAAGCAATCGTGTGTACCCAAAGGGTTGGTACTGTAAAAACCAGTCATTGNAAGACTTTGACGCCGGAGACTGGGGTTTGTATCCTGCCCTGCGTTTGGTGAGGTTTAGGCAATAAAAGTACTTTGGTTAGGGTTAGCGAAAAATCATGGTTTCATTCACAAGTAAACACATTGTGTCCAGTGCTTCAAGGTACTGTTGACTTTTTCAATATTTAATGAAGACCACGATCATTCCCTAACCAAACACTTTGAGTGTCTAAACATAACCATAAAACATTTTTCTCGTGCTTTAGTTGCTATGAGCAAATTATGTATCGCAAGAGCCCATATTGTAGGAAAACTAATACATTTGTTGTCACTGGACATTTAGCACATACTGTATGTTCAGTATTAGCACTGTGACATGTTTTTAATTAATTTCCAAATGCTCTACGTTTGGCTAACCAGGGAGGTTATTTAAAGCCTGTATGACGGCGCGCCCCTGTAGCTTAGGGATTAAGATGCTGACCAGTTCGAGTCTGGCTGGGGATCTTTATTGCTTCTCTGAGTCCGTTGTTTCCTGTCATCTCTCTTCTGGCTGTAATAAAACCTTAAAAACCTGTATGACTCTCTGACTGCATATTTTTCTTGCCCCCTCCAACTTCTTTTTGGTGATGTTGCTGTTTTCCCACATATCTTGGTGAGTGCAATGTCATTAAATCATTCACCTGTTTCTCTTTTTCATTTACCTATAATAGACACACATGCACACGCCTGTTTTGGAAGATATGGATTGAAGTGTAATGCAGGCATGAGCAAGTTGAAATCTATAATATGTGTAGTCACCAGTTTTATACCTTGCAGGCTTGTGCAAAACACTCGCTGCCTTTATTGGCTTCCCCGCGCTTCTTTTCGCTTCGGTCTGCTTGTCGACAGTGATAGACAAAAGGAGATGAGGAAATGGAAGCTTGTTTGCTTTTACAGCATGTTCAACCTGAGATCTATCCATTTTAGGAAGGATGTTTCACATACCGTTTGGTTATCCTTCGCACATGTTTATATTTCATTTAATTTTACATATTCAAATACAGCACATATGAAACGAAAACTCAGGAATGTTATGGATAGCTAAATAAATGTCGCTTCTATCAAGGGGTGACCCATAATTTATGATACCCAATGATCCAAACCAGTCAGAACAGCTTTCAATCTTCCACTGAATTTTCCCAGATACATCCAGAAAGTGGTGTTTTCATTTTTTTTAATCGATGGCACTTTAAAGCAATCACACTAGTGCTGCTATTTCCTGTCTCCGATGGAGGAGTGAAATGGAGGGATGGAGTTAGAGGGTGGGAAGATATGAGAGGAGGAGGAGGAGGATGAAAAGAGGGAAAGTAGGACAGAGAGATGACTGACTGTTACAGCCTTCTGGGTAGTTTGCAGCTATAGCTGGTCTTGTGTTGGACCTGATGGGGAAGTTCTGCTCCCCAGTTCAGTGAACACGGTGTGTTACAAACCAATTCAGCCAATTCAGCACAGGTGTCCCGGAGTTATGGATAGGGAATTAAGTTTTCTGTCGAGTGATGACTTCTCCTCCAGCAGAACTTGCCAAGTCTCATTAGATGCTGTCAAGACGGATCTTTTATTTTGTTGTTGACTTTTCAATTAAGACAACTGGAAAGGTGGAATCATTTTATAGACTTCCAGAAACCATTTGGAAGCAGCAAAAGCCACAAAGATGAATACAAAATGTATGTTTTATACCACATATTATTACATTTATTCTTCAGTAAGAGACACAGAGATCCTCTGTGTATATTTATTAAATACTAGTCCAGGTTTTCAATGTTTGGCCAGCACAGAAAACACAGCATACACACATTTGACCTTGTTCTCAGCTTCTCCAAAGGGAATAAAGAATAAGATAACTTGGTGGTTATTTATAAACATGAAATATATCAGCTCAACAACCAAAGCACTGAATCATGTGATGAATTGTTCTGTTTACAGTCTGTATTGACTTTAGAGCCTAGTTTTAAATAATGTATTTCTATTCCTGACACGAAGAGTCGATTCATCACTTAATTGATCGACAGAAGAGTAACTGACAATAATTTTGATAATCGATTGCTTCTTTAAGTCATCTATTAAGCAAAAATGCCAAATGTTTTTTTTTATTCCAGCCAGTCAAATGTGAGAGTTTTCTGCATTTCTCTGTTTCATATCATTTTAACTAAACATATCTGGGCTTCGGGCTGTTGGTCGAACAAAAAAATAATAACTTGAAGAGTTCACATATAACTCTCTGCTTGGGATTGACACTTTACACTGTTGTCTGACATTTAATCGACAAAACAATTAATGATAAATAGTCAACAAATTAGCATGCACGCCTATGCAACCTTTTCAGCTAAAAATGACACCATATCTGTTATAAGAATTTATTTGAACAAAGTAACGAAACGGCTTCGACTGATGAAACCGTTTTTGACATAACATCAATATTAAGTTAAATAATAAGTCCATTCTCAATCACTCAGAAAAAAAGTCAGCAGATTTAGGCAGTGTTACTTTGCAGATTTGTAGAAAAATATTGAGCTTACTGTGAACAATTAACATTAATTATAGTTATATAATTATTATTAAGTATGCTGGTTGTTTAAATGTATTTCTTTAATTTTATGCAGCTTTCATGTTGCCAGCTACAGATTGCATAATTAAGGTTTTTAATATGCTGATTTTGATATTTATCAATTATTCCATCAATTTTGATATCTTTGAAATCTTAATTTAACAGTGTTACTCTATGTGTTGCCTCTGTATGGTGAAACATTATTAAAAGTTTATAGTAAAAAAATGAGATGAACAAATCTTGGGGCACCCTTGGCCCTTCTTTAAGGCACCCAACTTCAGGAACTACTGCTGTTGTGTGTTCAAAATGTCTAATAAGATAATAAGGTCCATAAGAAGCCATAATGTCATAGTTTAAAATACATCACTTTTAACACGTACAAATATTTCTTGGCTCTTCAGAAGAGAGAGTTGAACTCAGTGTGATCTGGAACAGGAGCAGGCTTGTCCAGCAACTGAAGGCAACATACTGGAGATATGAGATGACAGGTCAGAGGTCAGGGCTCTGAGCAACAACGAGGAACTATTCACTTCCTAACCTGTCACTCCAGATCTGTGTTCAGCAGGGCAGTGCTGCAGCCCTGCAATACTTCAGCTCCCAAATTCTGCTGTCTGAAAAAAATGCTCTGTGTTTCTTCAGCAGTGACATTAAATGAAGCACAGATGAGGACCGAGGTAGAGTGGATCCAGGGACAACCCTGTTACTCTTGTGTAGTACACAGTAATGCAAACTGACGTGCCTTTATTTGTTCCTCCCCATTCATCTACTTTTATTTTCCTCGTGCCTGTAGTTGTTTATCTGCAGGTATCTTGAGGTGAATAGTAATATCAAATTCCATCTTCACTACTTCTCTTATTTTAATATATTTGGTTGAAAGCAGAGGCAATAGTAAACAGAGTTATGAAAAGAGAGGCAGAGAGTCAGTAGATTTTTTAAGATTAAGATTCCAAAGTTTTATGAGGTTGTTTTCAGTTTGGAAAGATATGGAAATGTAGAGAGGGGGTAGCACAGTAACATGCAAAGGTCAAGAGCTACTCATGTCCCATCCTCCTGATTTGTCTCCACAAATCTCCAACCTTGAAGTAGTGCTTTGGTTCAACCCTACTGTAGATTAAAATAATAATTATAATAATAATAAGCTAGTGTGTGTAGTCTGGAGAGATATCTGGACAGGAAATGTATTTACCAAAAGCCTCATTTTTTACAATTAAGGTCAGCCACCGTGAAAGTCACAATTTCAAATTATGCCAAAGGGGTGCAGCAGGAAACTTAACTCTATTTACACTCTGGAAACATTTGATTTGTTTAAATTAAAACATAAACAGGCACTTGCCATTTGCCTTTTGTTTCACTATTTGTGCACCAGATATGTGACCCTTCAAAAAAAAAAGATGCGATGTGTTTAGTCGTTGAATTAATGTATTCAAGGTGTCCAGTGTTCTTTGAGTGTCTCTGTTGTGAAAGTGCTACTTATCAGCAAAGGATCCAATCTTCCTTAATGTCCCTAATTAGCTTTAAGTGCACTTAAAGTAAAAAAGGAACAGCATGCCGACGGTGTATCGCTTCCATAATTTAACATATTTCCAGCTGAATCAAAAAAGCCTGGTATCTTAAAAGAGCACTCCACCGATTTAGCATTGAACAAATTGATGCACCAGAACCAGAGGTATCGTCTTTTTTGCATTCTTCTTTCTTGCCGGAACCTGGTGNCAATATATCAGACTTCACCCTCTGGAGCCGCCCAGTAAGAATTGTTACAGACCACACTTTTAAAGAGGCTGATCCAAAAGGGACGACAGCAGGAACAACAACAGCTGTGGTGATAATGGAGATTGGCAGGACTCACTGTGCTCACAAGTTTTTATTTTTTTTATTTTAGGCTTTTATTGAATGACAGGAAGGTTTTTCATTAGATTTTTTGCCTCGTTAAATCCCACTGAGCAGGACTTTGATCCTCAGGTAGCCTCGCTGGTGCCGAGGAAACAAGGTCTTGATAAAAAGGAATCCGGTACTCATCATCGTTGTGTCTGTCGTTGTTGCACCCTTGGAGGACCTTGGAGAAGTATCACTGCTATTCAGCTTTGTAATAACATTATTATGAATTAATAACATGATAATGGCTCAGATGCCATCCATAGATGTTGCCATGTTGTTTCTGGCTGCCCAGAATTTGGGTTGCTGAATGATAAATAAAGAAATCTACTCTCAGGAATCAAAATGAAATAAATATTGCTCTGTGCTAGGAATTAGCCCTCGTTACTTTTGTCTGTCACAGTGTTGGTTTTATGTTTTATGTTAATAATTAAAAGGACAAATTACTGATTGGATTGGATTTTTGGAAATATTTTAGGAAATATTTAAGGATCTTTGGGACATTTCATAATTGTTCTTTGCATTTCTTTTTAGAATGTGTCTGTTATGATGTGGAAAATCAGCAAACAAGGGGAACAAGTTATTTTTAATTTTATTGTACATTTAACAATACTCATTATACTAGTCATAGGCGGCTTAGTGCTCTTCTCCTGAGGGCCAAGCCTGTTTGTGACATTGTGTGTATGTGTGTATGAATGACAGAGAGTATGCGAGGTCCCACACCTTGCGAACCCGTCCGGCCTCATTCATGTTTCATTACAACCCTCAGGCCTAAAATTATTATGGTGGCATCAAATCTTTAAACTCAGAGAGAAAGAGAGAAGCAGATTTCATTCTCGGGACCTTCCTAATCCCTTTGACTGCTCTCTTCAACCCCCCCACTCCACACACACACACACAAAAACACACACAAAAACACACCACATGGGCTGACTCTTCTGAGCATGCTGCCCCCATCACATCCACATTATTACACAGCAGCTAATCCTGTTTCCCAAATCCCAGCACCTTGGACTCCACTGAGAAAATCCTATTGGTGCTGCACATTTCTCCATACGCTTTAGCATACAGGAATCCACTGTCCTCCAGACTGCCTTTGTCTCCTTCAAGCCTGCCTTCACGATGTTCTCTCCTGTAAATCACCTCCTAAATCCCTGCATCCCCATCCATAATCAACAATGTCTCAAGATTATTATAGCATGCATTGTTGTGCAGAATATCTCCAGCAGACACAAAAACACACAGACAAAGGGGGACACTCGCCGTCTTTCCCTGCCCGCCTGCCTGCCAATCTGTTGTTTTGCTGTAACTAACTTAGTGGTTTATTTATTGCTCTTTTTGTTTATTGATAGAGTTATAGTTAAGAATTCATGAAGCTGTATTCTTTGCTGTGAAACTCAAGTGTTTGTTACTCACAGAGAAGAGAGGATGGGCTGTCAGATCACCTCCATCCAATCTGTACGGCTTACTTCATGATTAATTGTGTGACGTATGTGTTTGTGTGAGTATGTGACTGTGCGTTTGTGGCCGTGCATGTATGTGTGTGCAAGTGCGGGATTGTACGTCTGTCCAAATGTGTGATAATTGACAGGCTTTTCTCAGCAGCCAGATGATGCCTACTTCAACGTGTGTAGCAAGGCAGCTGCTCCAAGACTCCTGTGCCAACAGCATGGATTAAGTTGTCTCTGTGTGTGTGTGTGTGTGT
>NTHP01000875.1:24651-47912 GCA_003416845.1 Oplegnathus fasciatus | reverse complement strand
AATTAGGCATAATAGTGTCTAAGTATAGTATATTTTGGGTGTAATACAGCATTATATGCGGTCTCTAATTACGGCATAATTTAGGTGTATCCTGTCTAATTAGGGTATAACTATGTTTGTTTAGTGTCTAATTACGAACATATTATTTCTAGTTTTTGTCTAATTTGATACAAAGTACGGCTTGTTGCGTCTTATTAGTGTACCGCAAAATAAAGTGCGACCAAATTTTGTACAGACAGACAGACACAGCCCCCAGAGGATGAATCGTAATTACTTTGGTCATTTGTTGACTTTTCATCTAGCACTACTAGGAGTCAAATTTTTCACTTATCTTGTAAAATATCTCTACATCTACAAGGTGGAGTGGCACAAATGTTTGTACAGATATTCATGGTCCCTAGAGGATAAAACTTCCTGACTTTGGTGATCTTTTCCCTTCAGTGCCACCATGAAGTTGTCATTTGTGGTTTCTAGGGAAATGTTTCTGCAAGGATGAATTGCCATGAATTTTGATTCAATTCATGTTTAATGTATGATGAATTGTAATAACTTTGATCATTCCTTCACCTTTCACCCAGCGCAATTATCAGGCCAAAGTTTATATTTATCCAATACTTTGTTTTTTGATCATATACTTGCAAAACTAACAACATCCGAATCAGCCTCAGCTGCACTTTGTGTTTAGTGCAAATTAAACTAAAATTAAATTGCATGCTAATGCGCTAAACTAAGATGTTGAGCATGATAAACATTATACCTGCTGAACATCAGCATGTTAGCATTGTCATTATGACCATGTTAGCATGCTGACATTAGCATTTAGCTCAAAGCTTCCCTGTGCCAAAGAACAGCCTCACAGAGCCGTTAGCGTGACTGTAGACTCTTTCCTGTTACTGACACATGCATAAAGCCTCAAGTCAGGTGCATATTTTCACGGCATGTGACTATTTATAACTTTGCTTTGAGAATTTATTTGCCCATTTAAATTTTTGTCCTTAAATGGTCTTAAGTGAAAATGTATGTTTCGCAGAAATCACTTTGTCAGCCAAATACTGTGAATCCGCCCCCCCTCATCTTTTACTTCCATTTCCATTTCATCCATTCGTTAACATCTCCTCTCCTGAATGACCGGCACTTAGGGAGAGGAGTAAAAAGTAAACATTCATGAATCTCCATGAATCTCTATTGCAGATGACATGCTCATTAATTTTCCATGTTCGTGTTAATCTGAGGGCTTTTTTAAAAACTCTTTGACGCAACAGTGAGGGCAGCGGCAGGGCAAGGGCTGTAGCAAATAAATATACAATGAAAGATTATGTAAAATAAAGGGAAATGACTGGACTAAAATAAACCCAGTCGAAGCAGAAAAAAGCAGATGGAGCTCTGTTCTTAAGTGAAGTAAGATGTTACATTTCCATGGGGCGGGAAAGCAAAACAAGATGACAAAGTCCATTCCCTTGCTCAGAGTAGATGGATGAAACCCCCGTCAGCAAATTAACAAGTATGTGGCAGCTTTCACACATGCATGTTTTCACTCCTGTCCCCTGTCACAGTGGCCTGAGAGGGTGGGAGGGAGGTGAGACTTTCAACACACTTCTCTTTTGACCTCCTCCTCTCACGTTTTTGATGACTGCGGGGACACTGAAACAAGTTCTGGGTCAAGGGCCATAATGGAAGTTCTAATAATAAAGATAATAAAGATCTTCATGTGAGTTAAAATATGAATGTGAGTGGATACCACCCATCAATATGTGGATTAAGATTAAAGCTGCACTTACTCGGGAGTATTCTGTGCCCTTGAAATATTTCAAACAGCTAATCACATAACTGGTTCTGGGTTCTGCCCTATTTGTCTAGTTTGACAAACAAAGATGTTATGACGGCAATTTGAAATAAGATTATGAAACACTTTTGAAATAAACTGGGGAAAAAAGTGCTTAAAACAGACTTTGGAAAAAGAACAAATTGAAATAAAAGCTGCTGTGCTAAAATGAGAGTGACCTGCAATAAACTCTTATTGTGGAAAGAGTTTTAAAAATGTATTGTATTCTAATGTTTTATTCACTTATTTAAAATTTAACATTTTGCGTCTCAGAGAATACCCAAACTCCATAATGTATTCTGATTACTCTCAGCCATTGTTAAGCTGACAGTATACTCACCACCTTGTCTGAAGGTGTTTGTAGCTGTTCTGATGAACCACATTCGAAGGCAGGTGAAAAACTATGAGATGAGACATTATACTCATTTAAATGGACTCCGTTCGACCATTTGACAAGCTGAATAATACTGACACCTTTAGACTACTTTTCCATATTCAAGGTTGAATGCACACATGCACAAATCTTCTTTTGTGCTACATCTTATTGAGATATAGAAAGCCAGGCTTCAACTCTCGAAATAGCCTTCTGACTTCAATTTAATAGTGTTATAGTAACTGTCATTCCCACAGAATCAGTTCTGTTTCCACTTTTATTCAAGAAGCTCAGAAAACAGTCTGCTCGGGTTTATAGCTTTGGGAGGGAGTTGTTTATGCTCAAACACACTGATTAGTCTGTCCTGTGCAAAATTAACAACATGTGCGAAATCATAAATCAAATGACATTTCCCATTTATATCTCTGTCACCCCAGTTGTGACTCCTCACAGGATGACACCATTAATGGGAGCTGCTCTCTCATAAATTCTGACTTTTTGGTTCTCCGTAAATGATCTCCACATTTTCCTGCTACTCGCTGAACCTGCTTGGCTACGTCACATTAAAGCGCTTTGCAAATGCAACTCACACTATCTGCTCCACGCTATATATACCTATGTGGTGTTTTGATTGGGCCAATCGAAGCTCTGAACTGTGAAAATAGTAAGCATGTTTACATAAAATGTTGCAATGCCCTGAAACGAAAATAATTGGATGTAGCTGTGTTGTTGTTATTTTCACCCCTCAAAGAGGCTGACAGCATTGAGAAACCAGGTCACAGATTATTGTGGTATAAAGTTGATTGGCATCTTCTCTCAACTTTTGGAGGGTGTTCTCTCCTGGCCACTGAAACTAAGTTTCTCCACACAAACACAGTTCCACAGGATTATCCTTGCACTCCTGGCAATATCAGCCAGTCAGAGCCTTATGCTGTGTGTCTGCGTGCATGAATGCATGTGAGTTTGACTTTTCTCTCTTGGTGGTGTGTCTTTTTTTGGGTTATCTCTCCTTCTCTTATGGTCATTATGCTCTTAGACTTCTTGTGTGTGTGTGTGTGTGTGTGTGCACGTCTAAATGTGCATATGACCAGCAGATGAGGAGCAGACTTCCATCCCAAGTCCCTGAGCTCCCCTCCAACATCACCCATGGGCTTTGTTTTGATCCCCTCGCCAGTCATTCTCCTCAGCCACCTCTTAAGCCCCGTGCATACTGTACTGTATGTGTGTGCGGGGCCACAGGGATGCATGCACAGTGCCTCCTTAAGCCTTTTGTGCTCCAAATTTACACCATCTTGCCCTTATTCCCACTTCCAATTTCTCCCCTGCTCGTTCGTCAATGTATGCAGCGCAGGGCTTATAACGGCAGAACAAGGCTTGGCTCTCTTCCCTGCTTGCTCTGCCATCAGAAGTCTCGGAGGTATACTCCTCTTGTTGCTTCTTCACAGCCCAAGGCTTTTTTCAAAGTGTGAGAGACAGTTGCTCTCGCCCTCGTTCCTGTGAATCCTCGCCGAGATTCTTTTGCTGGATTCTTCTCAGGTTCTGAGAAGTTTGAGCTGAATGATGCATGCTGTAGTACGCTGGAAATCATACAAGAATAGGCTGTTATCACCACGACCGATACCCATCGGCGCATCTTGCTTTCTCGATGAGCCATCATATCATAAGACCCGTTCGAGGAAATTTTAATGGATTCCTGGTACAAGTTCATGGAACAAGTGCAGGTTTACTGCTGATGAAATTCTAGAAACGACACACATTTTGAATTTTGTATGATTGTGGGCATTATATTTCTCAGAAAGATGCATGAAGATACTCTTACATAATCAGAAGGCTATGGCATCAGACAAACAATGACTGACTACACCGTAGTTTGCTTAATCTGCGCAGTTTTACTTAGTATATCTGGCCAATGCCATAATTTAAGTCACTCTCTCTATTTTTGTCTTTTTTAATTTTACATTTGTTTTTGTACTCGGTGGCTGCCAGGCTTCATGACTCAATAGCAGCAGCAGCAGCAGCAGCAGCGTGGAGGTCTATTTCATTGTTTACACCTTTACAGGTCTCTCCACTTCACAACAAGGCCACCTAAATGCCTTAAAGGTACGTTTAGTGCAATTTAAGTGCTTGGGATGTGTTAATGCGCTTCCTACAAGGGTAAAATGTCTCCAGTGTGCTTTTATGTATTCGACAAGGCAATAATGTCTGCTCTGCACTGAATTTTGGCCAACGTCCAGATTACTGCAAGTCCTAATCAGCTTAATATGAAGTGGAGCAGATATTGTTCAGTGCACAAGACATAAGGTGCAGTGTGAAAGACTGTTGCTGGCCGTTAAACCACAGAGATCCTCAGCAAAGCAGAGATTACCACTGTGATGCCGTATGACCACTGACATCATTATATTCAGTATTTAACAGCAAAATGCAACAAAAGTTTGGCATTGTCTACCATTATAATACTTAATAAGGATGCAGAAATGGTAACAATCGCCAAATTTAATCCAGTATTTTTTTTGTCATATTCTAGTTTATTGTGAAGAGTAGTCTGTCGGGGTGGGTTTAGATCAACAATAAGCTCTGCGTCTCCTCTGGAAGATTGTTTTTCCTCAGAGTTCAGGATTAGAGGCATTCATAGAGAGAAGTAGTGTACATCCACACATCCACATCCACAGACACTCACAGCACAACACACTGAAAGCTCACAGACATGCAGACAGACAGAGAGACACATAGTCGTAGTCAGGATTTTAGAGATATTGAAATACTGAGATCAAGAGTCCAACTTCCCCAATGGACCCTGACAAAAAGCCCCGCCCCCCTTAGTTACTGTTGCTATGTCTATCAAGCTTTCTGTTCTAGCACTGCACATATGCAGTTTACAATGATGACAGTGGTAGACAAAAGCACAAAAACAGGCTTCCTGTTTCTAGCCAGTGACTGTCGATTTTTCTGAAATACAACTGTCGCTGGCAGATTTTTTCAGCTGCAGCTAGTTAAACTAACATGTCCATGAGTTGGTGGAAAACGCCGCCTCCGGCTGAACGCTCAGTGTTTCCGGCTGACCTTTCTGAGAGGAAGCATTGTTGTTGTTGCAGTGTAGTATGTGTTATAAATATGATATAGAACTATGTAGGTTAGACTGTTTGTTTTGACATACTGCTGTACGGCTGCTTAGCTTACATATTGGTTTGTATTTTCAAACGTTGCTCTTACTTTTAAGACTAATGAAGTCTTACTAATGTGTCTGCCAAATGTAATGCTATCTTGGGTGAAGTTGGGTTTACTGCAATGCAAACTTCCCCAAATCCAAGACAGACCAGGACAGAGCTGCTTTTTTAACATAACCTATAACGCCACAAACTAGTGTAGTTAGTTAATGTAGTGCTCCTTAGCCTTGGAAGTAATACTACTGTAGGTAGTAAGCTAGTTAGCCAGACATGCTATCGATTCCAGTGGACATTAGAGCAGATAAACACACCGTTTAATCCATTCCTCGCATTTTTGATCTTGTGTTTTTGTTTTTTTAGAGACCTAAAAAACCACCAGCCCTCCAAACTCTTTAAATGCAGAGTATCGCTCTTACCAGCCCGCATGCGCACCATTTCGGCAAACCTTGACAGACCTGCCATGCCTAGTTATGCTTGCGCCATTTACTCCCCAAAGAAAACAGAAACCAAAAAGATTTTTTTTCTCTTTTTATAGAATTTTTTTTTCATATTTAATTATTCAGTTAACAATTAATTTATATTTTCTGTGTGACAAAATAATATAAGCTCAAATATTAAATAAGATAAGATTATTTGACATAATTTTTTCAAATTCTAATTCCCCAAATGAAGGCCTGAATGTGGCTTTCTCCACACTAGTAGAGAAATATTGAATCCTTTATTTATTTATTGGTGCAAAAGTAATGAAGTTTTAACAGTCTAAATACTGCAGTTATCTTATAAAATATCCACCATGTGAACGTTTTTAATTGTGGAATTTAAATGTATCTCCTACCCCTACAGAATTAACAACAGACAGACTAACACACACACACACACACACACACACACACACATACATGATTGTAAAAATGACACACAGACTCCACTATGAAGCTCACATGTACTTATAACATGACACATTAACGACAAACCAGCCAACATGGAGAATGGCCATTAAGGGGCCTATTGACCTCCATTAATGACTCATAGAGGGTCATATTAATTCACAGGGGACACATTACACAAGACTGTGTTAATGTGTGTGTGCTCAAATGTGTGTGTCTGTCTGCCTCCCTGTATTTTGACTTTATTTGAATCTATGCAGGCTTTTTTATTTTTTTTGACAAGGCAGATAATTATCTCTTCCGTTTGTTTATCTGTCTATGTTTTTATGGCTTTGTGTCTCTTTCTTTTGTGTCTGTGTTGTTGTTGTAGCTGCTGCAACCATTTCTTGGCAGAAAAATGTATTAAAAAAAACCAAGGATGTGTACCATTAAGAGCAGCGGCGGATGCAGACAGTATCAGTGCGGGGATAATGATAGCTGGATGGGACGGCGAGGATTAGCACGCTGCTAAGCTTGTTGTGACCACAGATTGCAAGGCACTCGAAATGAGCACTGCCAGGCCACGGCCAGGATGGATTAGAGTTGTGTTGGATTGGTGGGGGCAGGGGCCGGATGGATGGTCTGTACGTGGTTTACTTAAAGGCTGGCTAATGGCTGGCTGACCGGTTAGCTGGTCTGCTGGCTGGGTGGCTGGTTCGTTGCCGGGATTGTTGGAAGTCTGGCAGACTGCCCTCTGTAGCTGTCGCTGGCAGGGAAAAGAGCCATCGAGCTTTTGGATCGACGGGTCATAATGTCAGGTCATGAGCCAGACTGACTGCTACTGATTTACACTGGAGAGATTTGCAGCATACGGTATTTCTACAGCAACTGCTAATCAAAGAGCAATTCATACTTACTTCTAATTACTAGACCCATTAACGTATGAAGCCACAAAACCACAGCAACACTACAGCTCTCCCTTTTGGACTCTCTACTGGAGTCTGCATTAATGTAGAGCATACAGGGACAATTACCATAGAGTAATCCCTCATCGACAGGTCTCTCTCTCTCTAAGGCTCTCTTAGTTGCATATCTGACTGAGATACTGCACAAATTATGTACACTCAGTTGTCACATTAGTAGGTACACCTGGCTAAAACTAATGGAGTCTAACAGCCCTGCAATATATCCAACTTTCATGAAGGTTATGAGTTCAGTTTTTGTTCAGAGGTGTTGACTCCCCTTCATGGTCATTTCGGAGTAGTAGGTTGTGCTGCTAAATTGTAATGCGCTACACTGAGAGGTGTTTCTAATATTTCATCAACTCTCATTAATATAAATGGGCTGGACGTAATATAAACACCTCTCACGTAAGAACCCCCAGTAAACTGGCTAATGAGTGTACATTTTAATGATACCCAAAAATCATACAAAACACTCTAATAATAACCACCAATCGCCACCTAAACAGTGCAGTCCTAAAGGGACACAAATTGTGAACAGACACTGTGTCCATTCAAATCATCCTCAATTATATGAACAGAAACTACATTTTCCATGATGCCACGAGTGGAAAGTTAAACTAATAAAAGTAGCAGACATAGCGACAACAACATGATTATTTTTATGCATTATAATACTCTGTACTGTTCTCCACACATCGAATTTGTTGTGCACTCGCAGCACCACATCACATTTGCGTGCCTGCATTTAAAAGCGTCGGTAAACAAGCGAGCTGATTGCAGTTTTGTCAAACAAAGATTCTTAGCATTAAGAGAACTTAATAATGTCTTTGACACTAACACGTTGATATTACATTAATACCAACTTAAAGACAAGTAAGAAACATAATATCTATTCACTAACTGCTGATATAATAAAACCACTCAATTATATTAGGACTGTGGTTTATATTACATTAGTACTGACACAGATTAGGTTGCATGCACTGGATTACTTGCATGTTTTTCGTAGCTATAGCCTGATATCTGTTCTGACTATTACATGTTGTCTTTATCTCTGGGTCGATCAAACCCCCAACACGCAGAGACATAGGATTCACCTGTTTTGAACCCTTAAATACCGACCTTTAAGGTCACCGAGCCACACTCTGACTAACTCTGTGATAATGCCGGCTCACACTAGTCACCACTAGATATGATTGTGCTCTTGTCGTGTTGTAAAAGACTTAGTGGTGAATATCTGAATCTTGATCTCTGAGTAGTACAACAACACACGGGTGCCTGAATGGAGGCTGCACAATGCTGCATTGTGGAGGCAGTGACAGGCCTCATTAGCTGCACCACATCCTGGTTATCTGATCTCCATGCACAGTCTGACTTGTACCAACGCTTGCAACTTATGACTCACCTCAGGATCAAAGGCACGAGTGTCAAACTATCTGCCAAAGCCACATTTCCTGACAAAATGATACCAAGGATGTGCTAAGATATGAAACTGGAGGCCTTAATTTGAAATAGAAGCTGTTCTGGTCAGTGTTAGTCAGCTCTGATGATCTGCAGATGATGAGATTTGTTTTTAAGACCTGTTTTAAACCAGAAACATGAATGTACAGTAACAGTGTAATGTGTACTCTAATGTGAGACAGACTTAGAAACATGCTTGACATGGTATTATCACTTTTTATATTAAACCGGGTTTCTCCTTTGCTTCAGGCAGTGGTGGAATGTAACTAAGTATATTTACTCAAATATTGTACTTAAGTACAAATTCAAGGTACTTGTAGTATTTCCATTTCTATATACTTCTACTCTTCTACACCTCAGAGGCAGATATTATACTTTTTACTCCACTACATTTGTCTGACAGCTTTAGTTATTTTTCAGATTACAACTTTTCATACCCTTCCTGTCCAGTGAAAACCATGTATCTCCAAATTTGGTGATTTTGAATGTGATTTTTTCTGACAAACTGAAGGATTAAGTGTTCCTTTATGGGTTGAGAAAATTCTCCTCCTGCCTTAAACCAAATAAACAATTTAAACCCTCCTTGGATCAACTGGAAAATGCATCGTCACAAAGCTGAAAACGGCTGTTTTCTGAGCTCATGAAAAGTTGACTTTTTAGAGATAAGTGATTTTGCTTTTGATACTTTAAGTAGAATTTTCTGGTAATACTTACATACTTTTACTTAAAGTTGTAATCTTGGAGATTTTCATTTAGTTGCCTTTCACGGCACCTATGGCAATAATCGGTAATTGCAGGTGTGTTTTTGGACTTCGCGTCAGTTTCAGTTTCAGTTTCCTCGTCTGTAGTTATTGACCTTTTCTTTGTTTGTTCAACCATAATAACTGTTTACCCACAATGCTAGCAGAGACCGGAAAAAACTGTACGCCACTTTACACACAGGTGAGTTGAAGAGCGAGTATGGTGCGTTAAAAGCCTTGTTAAAAGCCTGTGCGCCACTTGTGAAAGTCGCTCCCGACACCCGAGTTGTAATACTACAAATGCAAGGGCTTTCATCAGTGGGCCATAGGCTCAATCACCATTGCGTTGCATCATTCAGCGATAGATAGTGACTTAACATTTATTTATTTAAACGAAAATCTTCGAGATTATATATTTCAGTAAGGTTTTGAATGCAGGACCTTTACTTGTACAGTAAATGATACACACACAACCCTGTTAAGTCACTTTGTTCCTCATGTTTTGTCATAACTTTCCCCACCTCAATGAGAAAAGAGAAGAGACACAACACTGACATATTATCACCTTATAACGTTCATCTGGCAACATATCTTAGCAAACTGGTACTTTTAAGTTGAACTAAAAGAAAAGAAACTATCACACACATTTTGGAATCCCTCCATTGTCTTGCAATTGCCTTCAGAGTGTACTTGAAGAGTTTATTGATTTCCTATATGGGATTAAATGGATTACCCCAAACCTACACTACGCTTATGAACTTCTAATGCCTCTGTAGACAATTATGTGTTGTAGTTTAAAAGGTGATTTAGAGTGCTTTCTGTAGCAGTCTGCCAAACAGAAAGCTGCCCCCAATCTCCATCAAATTGTTTGCTTCATTTAACCGACAGGATCAATAATACAATAGAGTACAGGTCTCCCTCTGCTCATAGCTCAGTCTTATTTTCTCTTATTAAACATGAAGTTAAAGAAATAATTTTCACTTCAGTTTAAAGTACTTTCATCCACTTAGACGTGCTTTGTATCAGAAGTAGAATCTTATTCTGAAGAAAAGTTTCTCAGATCTCGAGGGGGTGGCAGTGGTTTTACAAGCAAAGAAGAGTAGCGTACTTGAGGTCACACAAGTACAATTTTTTCCTTAAAATGGATTCTCAATTGAAAGAACCTTTAAATCCTCTGCAAAACTCAGGCTTTTTTTCCCCCAAACAGCGAATTCAACAATTAAAGATGTTCCTAGTATGGAGATAACCACCTCAGGCAGAGAAACAAGTGAAAAAGTCAAGGACATATCACAGTCTTCATGACAAGAATTTTATTTTCTTTTTTTTTTAATTACATTTTGCATTAAATTAAAGAGTTTTTTTCTTTACAACATACATTAAGCTGTGAATCAGATGTTAAGGAAGTGAAGAGAGTAGGGCAAAAACTTTGTGACGTCACAATATCTTACAAGCTTACAAAGTTCAAAAGGTTGAGAAGTTGAGAAGAGAGTCGATTTGCATCTAATAGCAGTGTATTATAACAAGGGTGAAAGACAAAAAAGGCACACACCAAAGAACCTCACTGTCCACAGCAGCCTTCACAGTCAAACCCAATCCAGTCTTGAAAATGTTCAATCTGACATCAAAACGCTTGATGTTACAGAATCTTTAATGCACCCACACCTAAATTTACTCATCAACACAGGATGCGGACATTTAACCTTCTGAACTTGGACAGATTTTCTTGTTCACATTCTGTGTGGACACGGCAATTCTCCAAGGTGAGAGTCGCCACAGCTGAACATTTCTAGACAAGAAATATTTAGTTGTAGATCAGCATTATTCCAGGCCTGGGAAAGTTGCTGGTTCTTGCACTCTTCAATGCACTGGAGGGTGTAAATAGGGCCCTGTAGTGCCCAGTAACCAGTCGACAATGCAGTGGTATTCTGGAAGTCTGGAGTAAACACACCCCTTCATACTAATCTTGGGCCATTTGCACTTTGAAGATCATAGCTTTATGTAATCACTGAGATAAATGTCTCTACTGAGCCCAGACTGTGTTTCTGAAGGGGCATCTTCCTCCCGACCTAATCTGTTGCCCATGACCCCGTCATTTGCGACCGAACCCTGCAAGCGTCTATGTACACATGTTAGTCAGGTCACAGATCCTACGCGTCCTTCCCACGTTAGCTGTGGATTGAGACATAGTTGGCTTTCCTCCATTGAGAAACAGAAAATTGCTTGATATCAAGAAAACTTTTACCTATCTACACATACAACACTAAGGGAGTGCTCCGTTGATTTAAGTGTTGGGGGGGCGGTGATCAATAAAAATCCTCAAGTAAAAAGGAAATGCAAAAAAGGGTCAGATTAGTCAAACTCTCAGCCATTCATAAGGCCTTGATAACGAGAGTTAGTGAAAATAAAAACTTATCTCTAAACTTCCTCAAACTTTTCTCTTACAAAAAGGGGGTTAAATAAGGTACTTTTTTTTTAATATTGTTGTTTTAAAATGTCAACTTTCTTCACAGGAACCAGCCTGTTTATGCAACTGCCTACCGACTTAGTGTTACGATGCCCACAAGAAGCCTAGAACTGTGTTAGTACACTGGGTGCCTACGTGTATCTCATACTGTACTGTTTGCTAGTGTTGACATTGCATTATTATTGCAGTGCACCAGAAAGATACACATACATTGGCCTTCTCAAGTAACAAATGTTAATTGCTCAGTTAATCAGTCAATCAACCATCACTCCAAACCAACAGACAGCAACAAANNAAAAGTAAAAACAAATACCAGGACTTTTAAATTGTATAAAATATAAAATCAAAAACACTCACAACGTCTTCATCGACACTGCCAGCACAACATAAAGGGTTGCTTTAAGCGCATTAATGGCACAATCAGAAATGAACCACAAAGATGAGTGTGTGTGTGTGTGTGTGTGTGTGTTTGTGTACATGTGTATGTGTGTGTGTGTGTGTGTGTGAGAGAGAGAGAGAGAGAAAGAGTGAAACAAGAAGGGGAATCCTCCTTCCTCTCCTTCCTGTAAGTGTGTTATGTCTAGGGACCAGAATTACAACAATAACACCTACATTCTTTAATTGCATTTTTATCAAACCAGGGAAATATCATGACGTAAGAAAAATAAAAAAATACTACAAGGAGACAAAGTTAACAGCTAATAAAGAAAACATTGTCACTACTTTAGGGTGTAAGGCACAAATTTACATGTGGAAAAAGAAGCAGGCAATACAGATGTTTTTATAGTTTTCTTTTTCACCTGCTCATCCGCGTGGCGCTGCTAGAAAAGACGATACGTTCCAAGATAGAGGCATCGCTCCGTTTGCTCGCAGCGTCACTTGCAGCTTCTTTTCGTGTGTGTGTGTATGTGTGTGTATGCAGATTCCCGCACTGTTGCTGCAGCTGCTTCTCTTATATTTGCAACATGCAACAGTGAGCTTTGATGGCACCGGTAAGCCAGCAACCAATCAGGACAAATGTTACTGACTCACACAAAACCACAGTGCTGATTGGGGGGGGGGATGCTCATTGGAGGAGTGAAAGGGTGAGATTCAGGAAGTCTTTTTTTTATGATTGGTCTAAAACAATGGATATTCTGGTCCGTGAAGGTAAAAGTCCCTGTCTGGCACAGTTTAAATAAATATCTCCTCCTCTTCACAGAGGTTACATATATCTCAAGCTGCAGGTCCCACTGAGCACACAGTAAGACCTAGTGGACCTTTAGTCATCAAGAAAGTTCTACGGGCTCCAGTTTAATGACTTTAAATACGTTTTTTTTTATCTCACACTTGATTAATTAATATTAAAAGATCTCTTCTCTGTCCTCTCTCTCTCTCTCCGAGCCTAGAAAGTCAGTCTTTTTTTTTTTCAAAAGCACTTCATAAAAATAAATACAACAAGCTATTAGTATTAACAGTCATGTGTTATTCAGTAACCAGTACAGTAGAAGATTCCTCTGGCCCAGGCTTTCAGTCAAACCCAGGCAGGACTTGATTGCTGTAACACTGAGAGGCTTTTCACAGTTTCTCGCAGAACTCAGGCAGCTGTCTGTCCTTTTTCAGTCCGAGCTCAGTCTCTCTGAGTGCTCGCTCGCTCTGATTTCCCAGTCCTCAAGGTACTGTACAACGATTATCCTCCAAACCCCCCGTGCTGTCTTCTTATGTGCTTTTACCAGCATGATAGAGTACCAAGTCAAGTCCCGGTGGCCAAAGACACCACAAACAAGAGAGCCACCGTCTTGGATGCTACAGGGCGCCGTTGGATGAAATATTCAGGAAAGCATCATCTTCTGTTTCGGTAGCACATGTTTCCATGTGTGTTTACAGAGGAACTGGGAGCCAGCCAGAGCGTGTGCTCGATGACGGCAACAAATGACGACAACCATTTGTATAATATTTACATATTTATATAAAAAGAAAGTGTTTCCTTAAAAAAACTGTGTTGCATTTTCCACTGTACTGTACACCAAAAACAAACAAACAAAAAAACACTAAAAGGAGATGCAAGTTGTACAGTATTCCCTGTTTTTTCTCTCTTTCAGAAAAAAACTTTCACTACTGTCCGTTCACATTGGACTGACTGGCTAACTAGCTGACTATGTGCAGGAGTCACTGGACTTGACTTTTGTCGAGAGTGAGACTACGGAGGGTTTGGGGGGGACATCAGGCTTGAGATATTTGATGCCCGTTCGAGGCAGTGAACCGTAGGAGCTCATTCCAGGCTGCCGTGACAGAGATATGCCCTGTGCTGTCATTTGTATGGAGTCTACCCTCTGAGGTGCAGGGGGTGGAGTCTCCACGCGGTTGAAGCTGTGATGTCTCGCCAAATGGGAGGAGTTAGATGAGTTGGTGTTGTGCTTCTTGAGGGCGGAGGATCCAGAAGCGGCAGATGCTGATCCTTTCCGGAGCCCGTAGACTGACGAGTGGACCTCCAGACGTTTGCCCATCTGTGGGACGGCCGGAGGGATAGTGAGAGAGGCCTCTCGTTGGGGCACGCGTGGCGGCAGCACCCCATCTGGATCCACCATGTTGAGGTTGTGACAGGGGCTCTTGACTGTCTTGTACTCCAGGGTGGCTCCCTGGTCATCCATGACACTGTGGCCCATGCTGAGGTCACTATGGTGGGGCTGCTCCACATACTCATGCTGGTAGGATTGCTGGTGCTGCTGCAGATGAGGCTGGAGCTGGTGCTGATGCTGTGGCAAAGGCAGGACTACCACGCTGGGGATGTGTCCTGGTGAGGCCCTCAGGGGCAGGTCTGTAGAGATAACAGGGGAGCCCATAGGTGGCATGTCCTTAGTGCAAGCGTTGATGAGGTTCTGGTTCCTCTCCCACTCCCGGCTGCCCCGGCTGGGCTTACGGCGTGGTTGCATGGGGGTGGATTCAGGCGTTGGCAGAGCAGCGAGGTCCAGGTGGTGCTGGTCTGCTTTTATCAGCATCTTCCCATTTGGTGTCAGTCTCCCGTTGTGCATCAAAGGGGTGAGGATTGCCTCGGGGCGACCGTCTTTGGCCTGTGTCTCAAACAGGCCCGTCAGCTTGGTCACACTGTTCATGGATCCCCGGCGGGAGTGGAGGTGGTGGCTGTCCTTTTCCTTGCGGCCTGTCAGGTCCATGTCTCGCCGTCGGTGGTCACAGACACAGTAGACAATGATGCCAGAGAAGATGGCGCCCATGGCAAAGGCTAGGATGACAGCGATGGCCAACAAGGTCACGGGAACTAGCTGGTCACGACCCTTCTGGTAGCTCTCACGGATCACACCTGCAGAGAGACGTGGAGATGATATTCAGACTGACAGACTAAAAGAAGGAGAGATGACACTGCTGCTGCTGCAGCTGTGTGTTGTGGAAATTTGTTTTTAAGAAAAACAAAGCTACTGGGAAAAATGTTTATTATTAGACTAACCAAAAAGTAGAAAATGATATTGAATTACAATAATTAAAAGATATTTTCTGGGTAAAAAGATTAGAGGTTTAAATAATTTCATGAAAAACATGAAATGAAGATGGGCTTATCCCATCATAAGGAACACCTATTCAAAATGGGCACAAATGGTAGCTTGAAGTAGCAACATTCAATATTTCCCAAAAATCCAATCTTAGACTGAAAATGTGTTTTGGAGGGGTGATTATGATTCACATTTTAAATCCCAGATAAACCCCTTCTGCTGAAATGAAAAAAAGATATGAGCGCAGATAAAGGAGCCTGAAATACCCAAACCCTTTCTTCTCATAGATGCAAATGGGAGACTTTTCATAAATCTTCATAAATGGATCCAATCTCATGAATCACAGAGAATACATTAAAAAGCCTCTGATTAGGCGCTAAATCCAATGAGCTGTGTCATCAGTGTCTTATGAAAGCGGCACTTTCAAAGACTGGCAAAGACGCGCTGCGATACGGCCAAATAAAAGATAATTCAATAAAAGTAGCTATGAAGTATTCTAATGGTGGGAGAGTGGGAACAGCAGGTTGTGTGTAATAAAATGGGGTCAACAATAATCTGCACACACACACACACACACACACACACACACATGCTCATAGATGACAACCTCCAGCCTGTTGATGAATGCAGACATCTAATGCAGCACTCTGTTCCCTGGGTTAAACACACCAGTCCACAGCAGAGAGATTTATAATGCATTCACATATGACCTGTGACCAACACAGATCAGTTACCAAAGACAGAGGATTAGGCAGGTGGGCTCTATCACGTAAAAAGCTCCCACAGTGCACCGCTGGTCTTGATCTTGGTCTGATAACGTGACTCAGTTACACGTGTGCGCGGCGCTCACTGTCTCATATCATGGTATACATTATTCACCGAGCAGCACATGAGATTTTTGAAATTCTCTGTGCGTGCTGTTTGTGTCCCGAGGAGGTCATAAAAACCTGCAAAACTGTGAAATGCAGAAAAAGATGGAAGCTTTCAGTCACTCTGGATGATATAACTAAGGACAATAACCTGATTGTATGAATGGAATTCAACTTCACATAATCCATTAAGCCAGTGTGTGTCTCCTGTGCAGAGGAGGTGTATTTACAGTGAATCTATGCTCCAAAATAAGCACTATGTGGGTGATATGATTTGTATAACTGCTCTCAGAAATCATAGACATTTTCATTTACAAGGAATTTACATAAAAGTGGCAATAATGGCTGGGAATAGCTTCGACTGTAACACTTTTTGTTTCACTTCTTAACGATTTGCATTTATAAAATCTTGTTTTTCAGTCACACTCTCATGACTCTACCTTGTTTATGTCTTATCTGTTGATTTTCTCAACAGCAAATCACTTTTAAAAGCAAATTGTATTTTCAAAAGTGACTGTACTGTATAAAAAAATACCTAAAATATTAATAATAACAGATATTTAAATACACACCAGCTACACGAACATGGACATTTAATTTGACTGAAGAAATGCATTCAAAAATACCTTAGTATGAGCTGCAAACATCAAAGTTTAGCAATCAAAACACTTGTCAACAAGCTGTCCGTTCAAATTTTGTCTTTTTACAGTTTGCTGTTTCCACGAATCACTTCACCTTTCTTGCAGATTGTCACAAAAAAGTGTTTCAGTTTGCCCTGTAATTTTCCAAAAGACCATGCCACAAAATGAAACGTTAGTTGCAATAATTCTGTAAATTCCTGAAGGGGCCGCGTAATCACGTTTAGGCTTTTCAGTTCGGCTGTGTCACTGAGGACGCACTCGGCGAATATCTCCTTTCTGTGTCTCCTCAGCGAGACATAACGCAGACACAGAGACAACGTGGTAATCTGTTCTCGTGGAACTGAAATCCAGACTCTCTTCAACTAACATCCATAATCCTCACTCGCTGCAGTCATACCTCATTAGTTCAAAAACATGACTTAAAACCAGTTTTCTTGTTGAAATAAAGCATTGAGCAATGCCTCAGTCTCTGCGTTGACTTTAAAACTCAACCTGGATTTTAAAAAAAAGAGCAGTTACTTTTGCTCAGATCATTCCTCATTCATTGTAAAAACAAAACTTCACTTTTCTCTTTAACAGAGTGCTGACAACATGCAGCTCAGCCATACCTCATGTAGTGTTAAACAAACGGTTTAAAAACATCTTTTCTGGCCAAAATCGTTTCTTATCAAGGACGTGCCCTGCTGTGTAGATAGTGTGAGAAGTGATGAGTGTTATCTGTGGTGAAGCATTAAGGCTTGACATGTGTTATGGTGTGGACTCGTGTGACCAAATGGCCCGCCCGTCTGACGAAACATCTGCTTTCCATCTCGTACAGTAACGAGAGAGATACTTTTCCTCGCTGCTATCTTTCTTCTGTCCTCACTTAGATCTTTTTTTTCCCACTTTCTGCTACTTCTCTCCTTCACAGAAACAATGAATCACTTTTCTGACTTTCTTCTTGTTTCAGAGTGTTGTCTTTCACACTGCTCAGCTTCCATATGGTAAGTGTCCTATTCAGTGGAAACTGGGAAGACTGTAATTATAACCTTGTGGTCTTTGTGAGTTATCGTCCTTTGGCAGAAGGGACAATGGTGATGGGTGCCGTTTGAGAGCTGCTGGGTTAAACGCTTCTGCGAACAAAGGCGAAAAGGGAAGAGGAATACGGCTTCACCTGAGGAGAGGAGCCCTGAAAATCTCCAAAAACCATTTACGTAAGAAAATGAAAGTGCGAGCATAAACAAATACTTTGGCAAATCTCTCGTTTTTCCATAATCCTTGTTAAATGTAAATACATTCATCCATCTCTGTCTACGGTGCTTACATGCTGAAAGAGCAAGTCAAAACTGTTATGAATTTTCATGACAGTGAATTTATTGCAGCTAAAGGTTAACTTTCTTCGACCGGGGATTTGGATTTCACATTGAATAACAAAGGCGGAGGGAAGCAGAGCCAAATGGGTGTCCATTCTGGTGCAGGAGGCGAACTGTGGAGCGACATCTTTGTCTTCTATTCCGGGTGTGGGAGCTGAGGTTAAAGCCCTGTTTAACCTGCACTGCATGGTTCTTCCTGTCTGCGTCTTTTTTTT
The DNA here is from genome assembly GCA_003416845.1 of Oplegnathus fasciatus. Classification (NCBI taxonomy): domain Eukaryota; kingdom Metazoa; phylum Chordata; class Actinopteri; order Centrarchiformes; family Oplegnathidae; genus Oplegnathus; species Oplegnathus fasciatus. The sequence continues at coordinate 29,495 of NTHP01000875.1, read as the reverse complement.
TTATAAAAATCCTTTCATTCTTTTTCTCAGGTTTTCTCCCCTTCCATCCATCACTCTCATACACACTTCTGGAGGGTACTTAGGCCTTGGGTAAAACACGAAAAAAGAAAGAAAAAGAGGAAACTTTGAAGACTTCCATCTTTCATGTGAGGAATTGTTTCTCATCTTGACATCAAAGAGAATGAAAGTAACCACAGAGGACACAGGAGCCGTCTCTGTCGAATCACAGGACTTGAGGGTTTTGAATCAAGGTGGCTAACGCCGCTCATTTTTCGAGGCCCGTTTGTGATCTTGGAGAAACTTTTCAAAACTTCCACGACGTGACCTTGAAAAGTATCAAAGTGTTGCTAAAACCCACAGATTTTCTGCTTTAGTCTCATCTTGTTGGGGTTCTGACTCTACAGTGACTTATAATCTTCTGGTTTCAACTCTTGCCTCGCCCCCAGAATGCATCGCAAGGCATCCTGCAGTTCGACACTTCTCTCAGCGGTTGAATTGATTTGAATTTCACACCGCCTCGGGCCTCAACATTCAGATATTAAACACATATCTCAGATACTCAGATATTTCTCGCTGTCAAAACAGCCTGGGTCGGCAACACTTACTTGTAAATCAGAAACATTGTAATCTGCTGTGACTGGAACTTGTGAATGCTCTCTCTCTGTCTGTCTGACACACACACACACATAGATACTCTTGCACTCTTTTAATCTCTTCAGAAGCACCAGCTGACTTAAGCCCACAGAGCTCGTCTTTGTGTTGGTGTTGGGAAAACTTCAAAGGTAGTTAAACATCACAGAGAGGTTACAGAGAGGGCCTTAACCTCTGACTGCAGGCTGTTACACAAAGACAGTGTCTGCGAAATGATAAAAATCTTAATCGGACTTAACTGCACTCACTGACGTGTCACTTGTTGAAAGACAGAACAGTGAACCTTGTCAACTAATGGAGTGGAAGAAAAGATGAAGGAGAGGAGCAGAAAATGTTTAGTGGCTTATATTTACTCTGCCTTCACTGCAGCAGGAGCTTTGGAAACTTCTCATTTGCTTTCAGGAACTTGCTTGTTGTCATCTTTTAAAAAGGACATTGCTGTTTAGATGATGACAGCAATTCATTAAGTTCTATTTAATCTCCAGTTAGGAAATAATCCCATTAAATCTTGTGTATGTTTATGTTCGAGAGGCACTTGCATTAATGGTGTTATTCAATATTAAAGCATTCATCAGACAATCGTGAGTCAGTGCACAGCATACTGATGAGCCAGTTAAGATATAATTAAACCCCTAATTATATCATTCTGCACCTCCGGTATTAACACCGATGTACTAACCTATCCACCTCCCTGCATACAAACTGTAATATTTAATACTCACAGGAAATAAACCTAAATTACACGTCCCTGGGAACATTTTTCATCAGCTGTTTGATGCCTAAAATTGACACTTCTACTGTTTCTATTAATGGGTGATAGACTTGTTAAAAGGCACTGCCCAGCATGAAAAACACAGCTTAAACAATCAATCCAATTATTTGCTGCTATTATACTGCTCTCACATGTTGACAGTTTGAAGGCAGCAGGTCCGTGACAGCGCAGGTTTTCTGCAAGTGTTGAAATCATAAATCACAATTTATAAAAATGCGGATTTTTCCATGGAGAAAAGCTGTAGTCTGAACTCCTGTGTGGTTTAGTACTCAATCTTAATGAGTCATTGTTATACAGATGGTGACCCACTCAAGTGTACTTCATCACGCTATGACTGCTGAAAATGTGTGGCAAGCTTGTGACTTCTACGGATGACTAAAGTACTATGTGTGTTGTGATATGTGTTGTAATTCATCCAGTTATAAATGCAGGCTTAGATAATCACTCAGAAATGTTTTAGTATACAATGGAGAGAACAAAGGCTCAGCTTGTATCTGCTTGATGAGTGGCTCACTCATGGACATCGTGAACGTGACCATTTAAATTCAGTTCAAAGTAGAATAATGACAGCTGAATGTGGGTTAGACAAGCTTCAAACGCACAAAAGGATGAGCTGCCGTGATATGAGATTCAGTCTCACGTGGCCAAAAAGACAAAGCAAAGCTTTTGTGTGAACCAGCAATGGTAAGAGGTTCTACTGAAAAGCATAACCAAAACATAAAAATGAAAAAGTAAGCAGCAAATGTGTGTAGAAAACAAAGGCGGTCTGAGAGAACAATAAGCTAATCAGTGGAGGAAATTATGGCTTATGGCTTGACGTCAGTCAGGGAAGTGCGTAATGCCGGGAAAACATCCAGTCCACTGTTTCTATTATGATTCACAAAGAGCTGCGAATAATTCATCTGCCTCACAAAGGAGTACCACAATCTTTAGCCAGTAAGAAACACTAAACCAAAATCCTGTAGTTAATATAGTAGTGAACGTGTTATAATGACGGAATATGAGTTGTAACATTTGTTGATTAAAAAAATGACCCTGCTTTTTTTTTCCGTCGTCTTGCCTTTAAGGACCAACTTTTAACCTAAATCCTATCATCCTTTTTTTTTATAGGATTAACCTAAATCCTATCATTCTACTGGACAGACATATGAAACTACCAACATTACATTCCCCAACGCGCTCGCCCTCATAGGCTCCTGAAAAACTGCACCATCATCTGACAGTGAGCAGAGTTCATGTTAAACTAAAGCGCCTATTACCCCAAATCTTGTCGGCTCACCTCCAAGGGAGGGTAATTTGAAAGAAGAGATGTCTCCATAATCAGACAACCAAGAAATCCTTCTTCTATTTTTTTTTTGCTCACTAGTGGTAGAAGAAATGTAGCTGAAGGGTAGTGTGTGATAGTTATATACTGACCACATTTAAGAGAAATGGCCACTAAACGCTCTCTTGTTCCAGTTGGCACTCGTTGTTTGTTTTGGTTTAGTTTACAGAGCTAATGTGGGGATAAATCAGTGGTTAAATGGAACCTTCCAAACTACACAAGTTGCCTTTTATTGGTTTTTGGGTTTTGTAACAGCACAGATCACAATGTTTGCAAATTTTCCAGAAAAGCTAAGATCAAATTTACAATTCTGCTCTTCGGGGGGCATGCAGCAGGATGGAGTGAAGGCGAATTCATTATAATACTGTGCACTGTAAGAAAGTTTAAAACCAGAATTTCACTGTAAACAAAAAAAAAGCAATTTTCTCTGCTAGTATTGGATGTATTTGACTTTTTTTTATAGGTGACATTCAGGATTGACACAGCATCCTCAATAACGATGGTGAAATGTTCCTTCAACTGCCTTCCATAAAGTGAGGCGAAGTGAAAAGCTCAGGCTATCAAGACTTTCTGGCATGAAAAATAAAAAAAAAAGTGCTGTATCCCTGAGAGAGTGGGGTCATACTCTTCCTCTATCATACCACCTTGGCACACAGGTGTCAGAGAGCTGCCTGCAGCTGAAAATAACCCTTGCAGAGCAGCTGTCAGACAGTTGGTATTACCAGGAAATCCTGACATGGAGGGAAATCATATCTTTCAATAAACTATGGAGTCTCTCGTCTAATGGCAAAGAAATATCATCAAAATGCCACAATGCTGTTTTGGAAACATGATGTTGGAAAAGATATTGCGGCTCCTCAGATTTTAATTCGCAAATCAAGTTTCTGTTTATCAAGATGTAAACACTGCATCATCTTCAGTCTATTGACGCCTGCGAATGCTCAGCCTGTGAATCATAATGAGCATGAGTCTGTCTCACCAGACAACGATGTCTCCTAGAAATTACGTTTATGTAATACTAATTTGCTTTCCCAATTATATCGTGGTAAGAAACGTAATTGCTACCTGGATTATGTTCACAGGCAGCATTTTTCGAGTGTAGAAAGTGCTACCACTCAAGTCACTGACAGGTGGTTGGGGTGCATTACGGGTTTTGGTTAGATGTTAATAAAGTAAACACATCAAGTCAGGTCCACCAAGTCACTGACCTCTTTCCCTGACCATTCCTTACGGAACAAAACCCTTAAAAAAAAGTTAATCATGCTTTTGTTGCTATGAGCACATGTTGATTAAAAAAAGTGTAATTCTGGCGTTTTCTTTTAAATGCATTCGCTGTTGCAAGTACATAATATATACATTTCCTAATCAAATCTCCTAATTTTTAGGAGATGGGGTTGCACCAGATGCATTTTTGCATATTCAACCCAACACTGTTTCAGCCAAGATTAGTTGAGTTAGCCGGGTTAACATTAAATACAGAACGTAGACTGTTTAGGGTTAAAATTGTGGCCCAGTATGAAAACAAATGACTGAGAGGGATAGAGAGAAACACTCCGCTCAGGTAGAATATCTCACTACATCTTATATCCTCCTATATTCCCCTTTCTACCATCTCGTTTGTTCAATTCTATCGTTCAGCCAGTATGTCTACCTTCTATCTCTTTGCTCTCTCCCTTATAACCTTCACTACTACATTATTGTCCTCTTCTGTTTAATAAATCTTTATCATGTGTGTTCCTTTTCTCTCCCCTCCCTCATTTCCCATGTCGCTTCCCCTGTTGTCTCTCTCCATCCCTCTTTCCTTCCACCTCTCCCCTTTCCTTCCACCCTGGATAGCTGCTGTAATGAACCCATAAATTGGAGCAACACAGCAGTGGCTACAGGTCGTGTTGGGGGAGGGTGGATGTAAAGGGGAGGGGGTGGGTGGGGGTGAGGGGGGTTGAGCCTGACAGAGAGAGAGAGCGGTAGAAAGAGGAGAGAGAGCAAGGGGGGAAGCAGGGCAAGGATTCATTCCTGCAGACAGGGGAAGAGATATGACTCCAGTTGGAGAAGAGACAGACTATGGGGTGGGGGGGTGGGGGGGGCTGGACAGAGAAG
>NTHP01000875.1:0-12018 GCA_003416845.1 Oplegnathus fasciatus | reverse complement strand
GATAGATAGATAGATAGATAGATAGATAGATAGATAGGTTGCTGGTTAGGTAGACAAATAGACAGGAAGTAAACAGGAAGAGACAGTGCTGCAATGGGGTTTTTATTTTAATGAGGAAAAGAAAAAGTAAGAAAGGAAGACTGATGTTAGGAAAGAGGAGTCTCTTCTCTGTACCTGACCCGTTTGAATGAGCGAAGCTTTTTATTTAACACCAAAATGCCCCTGACTCTCCCCTCCCTCATTTCATCCCTCCTTCTGTCCAGCCTGGCAAAAGCTTTGAATAGCTCACCACGGACCAACAGATCGTACCGGGCTTAATCCCCCCCCCCTTCTCTCACTTAGAAATATTGTACAGTAAAGGAGCGAGGTCATCTGCCCTCTTAATGCCTCTGTGTCGGCTCCTGCTCCAAAGTGGAAACTCAATCAGAACAGTCCACTGCAGCTTTACAGAATAATAATAGGATGGGCTTTTTTGGGGGGAGTTTTGTGTGTACATGTGGGTACGTGTGCCTTTGGTGTATTGGCATGCCAGACCAATCATTTTGCAGCAGGGGGATCAAATTCATTCAGTGTCAAATAGCCACTGGAGCACTGGTCCTTTTGTTATGACTTCATCTATAAAATGTTTTTTCCCACCACAAAACTCCATATGCTGTTTGTTCAGAAAGCATAATCTGGTTCTGCGTCGTAACTACAGCCACAAATTATAGTTACAGCGACCATCGAGCTTTCCCCAGCCCTGTGTACCCAACCCCGAGCCTGGGGCAAACAACACTTTCCTTCCATTCATCCCTCCAATAGCCCTTTCAGCTGGAGGAAATTGCACTTACACACCATAAAATTAGAAAGATCACAGACACGACAAATCGAGGGAGGAATGCCACCAGGCATGACAAAGAAGGTGGGATACTGTTTTTTAAAAGTTGCTTGGAAAACACGTGTTTCGGGGTTTTAAAAATCACAGCCAACGGAACTTTTACATGTTTGCTGTGTTGCAACTGTAATGGAAGATTTACACCATTAATGCAAGCTTAAGGGACTTTAGAAATGACAAATTTTTTCCATCAGTTTCATTTGGAGTATGGATCTAAATACCACGATACCCATAGGCCTCAACCACATTGCTATGGAGAAGAAGCCAGTCAGAGGCACGAACCAAAACTGTAGCAAATTCATAACACTTTGGATTAATGGCAACCATTATGTTCCCAACCGCAAAAGAGTCTGAAAGTGAACTGATTTAAACTGCTGAATGTATTATCAGGTTTCTACAAAGCGTAATATTTAGTTTAGCAGCACAAGCAACAGAATTGTAAGCTCACTGAGAGGATGTTTCATACAAAAATAATAATTGACTTGTCTCCTTACATTTAATATGTATACAGGCTTGTACCTTTGACTTCTTAATCAAAGAAGTCAACAAGGAGAGTTTCATCTCCATCCAAGCCTTAAAAGTGCTCCAACTGCCAGTCACCTAACACTGTCTTTGCAGAAAATGAAAGGGACTGCGCTTTTCCTCCTGTGACATGTCAAAATGTCTCTGTGAAAAAAAAAAGCCTATTGTGATTGTCTTTACTAACATGTTACTTACTTGGTGTTGTCAACCACCTGTCTGCAGGCTCCTTCTGACACCCAACCACAGTATGGGTCTCTGGAGGCTATACAAGACCTAAATGTGACAAACACACAGACACACACACACCATCAGCACTTCATCATATGGTACACTGGAGTAGTGTTTTCTCTGATCAGAGGGAATCTTGTGCAAGCGTCAAACTTACTTCTTGCATCTCCCATGTCTTTCACAGCGAGACAGCGGCACTTTAACCACACAGGAGGTGAAAGCAACCCACAACGCGTGACTCTTGCTGTCTATCTGCATGCCGATGATGCGCTTGTCGTCCACGCCATCTATACTGCACCTAGAGGAGAGAGGGAAGAAGACAGAGAAGAGGATAAAACACAGACCATTCTGTCTTTCATTCAACTATCTGGCTATTTAAGGACAAAGACTTCTTGGTGAGAAGAAATGTAAGAGGTTATAAAATGAGATTTAACAGTTCACTTAAAGAGAAAAAAAGAGGGAGATTAAGATGTGGCAGAGAGACAAACTGTGAGGTCAGGGAGAACAGAGATAATGCTGGACTCGAGAACATGGGGTCAGGAACAGAGTGGGAGATAAAGAGAGATAAAGAAAGGGGTGATACAGATACAACAGATAAACAGACAGATGGGCACTGTGAGCAGTCAGCAATAACACCGCACTTAACTATAAAACCCACTAACATTAACGTAACTCCCTCCTCCCCCTCTGCTCCACCATTCCTCCATCCCTGCTAGTCTTCTTTGTCTACTCGGCCCCACAGGAGCACACTCTAATCCCTCTGGGCGTGTCAAGCTTTCTATCCCTTCTCTCCATCCATTCCTCTCTCCATCCCACCATCCAGCTCCTGGGATTTAATCTCCCCTTCGCAGTGCTCTGGTCCCGCATTAACGCTCTCAATTAGGGCTTAGAGTCCATCTACACTGGGTAATGCACGACAATCGGGCCTGCGCTGATCCAGCCAGCCAGGCAGAGAAGCAGGCGGGCAAAGTCACTTACTGTACGCGACTAAAGCCAGATGGCCAGCAGCCGACGAATGCTCGGCCACAGCCACAGAAAGAGAAGAGGAGAGAAGGGAAACAAAGTGGGAGATACAGGGAAGAGGCAAGACGGAGACACAGCAAGGGGAGAGGAGAGAAGGCAGGGCTTGCCCTTCATCCCCTCCACACGGCTCGTAACATGGCCGCAGCATGTTGGATAACAAACAGTGGTAACCTTGAAAGCCCTCCTGTCAAGTCCTCGCTCTCCTTCCCTTCTTCTCCTCGGCTGTCTAATACAATAACGCATTCTCCACTCTGCTTCTTTCCATCCCTCCTCTCTGGTCCTCTCCTCTGTTCTTCCTCCCGCCTCTGTACTGCCATTCGTTCCCCCTCGTCCATTACCCCTCAACTAAATATTTGCTTTGGCAGGGTCATACTGTGGCCGATTTTTCCTTATTCACTTCTACTCCAAATACACAACAAAGCTCAACTCGCTCACCCCACTGTGCCCAGATCACACACGCTCGTGAACACACACACACACTCACATCCATACATGCACCAACAGCCGTGTAATGTATTAGCGAGAGATCCCAGGCTGGCTCTGAAGACAAACACAGACCTCGGTGTGTGAGAGTGTGTGTGTGTTTCCTTTAATCAGCCAACGTTTTGGAGGAGCTGGGCTCCGCTGTGGTCGGGAACCACAGCGCTACGTTATCCAGAGCCTTAGGGTCTATGTCTTTAATTTAGTAGCTGTGGTTGGGCAGAGTGTAACCTGATAAAACTCTTTTAAATGATAGAGTAGCCATCTGGCTGGCTGGCTTCACTATATAGCTTGGGTCGGGGGAACTGACTGGTACTGATGGAGCTGGTGGGTTGGTGGGTTGGCTGAGCCGGGAGATTGTTGGAAACATGCAAAATCACTCACACACTCTCTCTATAACACATACATATGCAATAACTGACCTTCCTTTGTTTGTAGCAACTGTATCCATGTGTTTCTCTATTTCTATCCATCTCTCTCACACATGCACATATACACCCAGAGCTACATACTTGTCAGGGTTGTAGACGTTGAGCTCCTCCAGAAACAGGCTATCGTTCAGGAAGCCGTTGTTCATCTTGGCCAAGAACTTGAGGATGATGCCTTTCTCAGATCCCAGGAAGACCACTGTGTGGTTCTTATGGGGACCCGCCTCATTATCCACCACGATGCGTGTCAGACGATACCTGGAAAAGTAAAATAAATCAAACAATCAATTAGTCAATTCATTAGTCAGTTTGCCCACCAACGGAGGAACAAGTTTGCCCATTAGAAGAGCAACAGATGGTGATGAAGAACACCAGCAGGGATTCAATGTAAATGTTTTGAACTCTGTCCCAGTGCAGCGCTCTTTCTACTGGACCACATTCAAGATTAAATTTGCATCGGTAAAAAGATACTAGCAACTAGAAAAAAAAAAGGTGAATATAATTTCCCCAAAAATAATTATATAATCAATCAATCAACTGAAGAGCCTTCCATCATTCACGTCAGATGTCTAAAAGAGAATAAGGAACAGCAGGGAAGATTACACAGTTTTAATAATCTCATTAATTGATTGTTATTTCATTAGAAACTAAATCAGATTGCCATGGGGCACGTCAGGTGGTTCCTAAAAGAAAAACATTAAACTAAAGTTGCCCACGCAACAGACAACAGTTGCGAGCTGTACTTTCTTTTCTAATTGACAGCTGCTGATCATACAGTTTGGCTCAGCACCAGGTGGATGTGCATAAAAATCAATTTTCATTTCATTATTTGTAAAAGAAAAACCCAAAACATACCAAGCTGATTCAAGTTAGCAAATTAGACACCTGCCAGTCAGCGTGTTTGGATCGGTGCCCTATGGTGTTCGTGGGCGTTAAAATTCAGACAGATCGAATAACAAGAACAGGTTTTAAGAAATACCTCTTAAGGCTATTTACTTTCACCATCTGATTTCATTGCATCACAGATGCCAGTATCTATCTCTCATTTAGTTTCAGGGCCAAGGAACTCTTTAAGTTATCAAAAAGGTACATATCTGCACATCAGTACGTATTACGCAAATGCTTGTTTTCATGATTTTTTAATTGAAGGAGATGGGATTTAAAGATTAAAGATGAGAGCTTATCCGGAAATCTAGGAAGTCCACTTTTACCCTCATTAATGGTTTACTGAGTGTTCTGTATGTGAAAATGGGTGAAAATGTCCAGGATTTATTTTGGATGTGATGAATATAAATTTAACCTTACTAGAGAGTGCAGTTTACACCATGTGCCTATTAAAAAAACAATGACACATCCTCTTATTCCATCTTCCCTTCTGTTTTCTGTAAATATCTCTTAAAATGCTCTGTGTCAGTGGCTTTATCCAATCAAAAATAACAGCAATCTGAAGGTCCAATGTGGTTTTGATCTATTCAAGCATAACCGGAGCTCCAAGGACTGTGTCAACGGGATTTGATCTCAGCAAAATAATACAATCTCAAGGACTAAGCCATTCACTGTCTTTCCTATTCAGGACAATAAAAATCTCAAGAGGGGGATTCTTCAGAGTGTCTTCCCCCTCCATCTGATTCATTGTGCCCAGCCAGCTGAGGTCCCTGCCACAGCACAGCAAGTCTCAGGACAGAAAAGCTTTTTCAAATTTGCAGCAAAAGCTCTTTGCTGGATATTGGGGTGTCCTCTCCAGGGTTTAACAAGGATCAAACCCTGTTACTGATTTTGTTTCCAGTTGACTTCAGCTCAAGAATAGTATTCCACATTGAGACGGTGACAGATACCATAAAAGGCCTCATTTCTCTTCCACCCCATATGCCTTCATGATGCTTTCTGAGCTTACATAATGCTTTTAACTACTGCCTCTGACTTGCATGCAAGGCTCTGCTCACTGTGGCGTCATTTCAGATCAAATAATATAGTCTGATTGCTCATTATGTAAAGACAGAAACACTGTGTTATTCATAATATGGTTGTATGATATAGTGCACCAATGAACAGAGAGAGTTGTAGGGATAACCTTGATGAAAGCTGTTCGTATTCTGACTAAGCCAGCGCAGAATGTAGGTCAGATCTCAACAAAGTAGCAGCAAGATGTGATGCAATGCAAATAATTTGTAAAACCTATGAAGAATTCTTTATATAGCTCATCTTTTAAGTGATGTTACCACCACTGAGGCTTGTCAAGGGTCTGGCAAGCACTCCTAACCTTAAATCTCGAGCAGCTGCAATTCAGAACCAGGTCCAAATTAAAAGCTAGATTTTTTTTTTACTTTTTACCAAATGCTCTGTCAGCTAGTTTCGCCATGCCGATGGGATGGCGTTGTGCTGTCGTATTCCCCCAGAGGCTGGCTGAAATGTCTGTGTGCAGTGTAGCTAAAACCCAGACAGACCTTTATGATCAAACGGCATCAGCCACAGTGCACTGGCTTCTGGGAAATGGGCTCAACTCCAGAAACTCAGAAGAAAAACCAACCACAGAACAACAACAAAAAAAAACTTTTTACTCCAGTACCCTCTCTTTGAAATATTCTCAGAGGATTTAAACAAACACTTTGTGACAAAGACTAAACGTAGCTGAAATCATCTCCTTAATAAGGGCTTATAAGTGTAAATATGAAATTTCTGTTTGCATGAAGGCTTCTCATATAACTAACACGTTTCAGCATAAAGACAAACATCACTCAGAACTCAAATTGTTTACTCTGTCTTCATCACATCACTACGTGGTCACTCTGGGAGAGAGATAGTATAGTGTAGATCTGTTTTTCCTCTACTACAGCAAAAATAGGTCAGGGGCTGGTTTGTGGTAGAGTACTACTGTGTTTTAATGAGCCTGACTCTCAGAGCAGCACTTCACCTAATTATTGTCCTGGGCTGAAGAGGCTCATGGACCCCTGATGATGACAGCCTTTGGAGTGTGTAATACTTACCGGACCATGGTCTTGAGGAACCAGGGCCTGTTAGCAATGGAGGGCACGGCCTCGTCCATCAGAGGATGCATCTTGATGAAGTTGAGTGTGTCGTCGGGGAACTCATTGGATACCTTGTACCTCTCCATGGATGGAGTGCCGGCACAGTTGCCAGGCCTGCAAATGGAGAGGAGGAAGAGGGAGGCGATGAGGAGGAGGGATGATGGGAGAGAAAAATTGGTGAGTAGAAGGAGGGAAAAGCACAAAAGAAAGAAAAAAATACGCTACATTGACTGTGGGTGGAATGAGCAATTTTTCAGGCCAGAGCTCCAATAGAAAAGAGAAAAGTTCTACTTCCCTAAAATCAATGAGAGTGTATCCTTAAATTACTGAACTCTCATTCCAAGAGGCTTTGGTCAGAGCAGAGGACACAAGATGTCTTCCTTTCTATGGACTCGGGGCAAAGCACTGAGACATTCTATCTATCTGATCCTTTTACAGGGAGTGGGTGAGCTGCTTGTAAAAGAGAAGCTGCTTTTGATAGCATATCCCCTTTGCAGGCATCTCACCTCTGAGAGCTTGTAAAACCCCTTTACTGCGTGGTCTTTGATACCCTGCCACACCACATAATCCACACCAGGTCCTAGAAATATTAGCCAGCTGGCCACTGAATGTCTGACACTGTCAACTTGTAAGGACCAAACCCTAAAAAATATTTACGTGTGGACACAAGAGAAATGTGTGTTCATCCTATGAATCCCTCCTTTTTTTTTTTAAAGGGAATCCAATAATGAAGAAAAATCCTTCAGCCATTCTGTGCATTCCTATATCCATCTCTATCATGTCTATACAGGGAAAGTACAGAATTTAGTTTAGAAAAATGTAGTTTGATTTAGGTTTTGCTGCTGTGCTACTCTATGAAATCTACAGTGCAAGTACAGTTTTTTTTTGGCCTGAAATTAGTTCAAGTCAACTGCTGCTAATGTTAAATGAACCTCAAAATTGACATTGTTATTAATGTAAATTAAGGGCCAGCATTTACAGAACCTTTTGTCACTTCAAAAAAGGCATTTACAGGCAGTCCTATAACATTTTCTTTGTGGTAGCTACATTTATGTCAGCTCACATATGGAGGGCAGAACGGAAAACAGACATCTCTTAATATGAAAACCTGTAAATGATTCAGTATGAGAGTCTAACACATGGAGGAACAGTCTGCTGCGGGGCCAGACCTAGGTGGCATTGTTACAACTCTCCGTCTGTCTGCCTGCAGATAAACGCACCAGAGGATGGAAATGAAATCAATCGCATCAATCACTGCAGAAACAACGGCGGCTATATCTGATCTATAAAACGTCTGACCTTGTTGAACATACACAAGTAATTACATGCTAATTGAGGAAAGTCACACATATACTCATTCACACAATGCGTGGAGATGAATGCACAGAGGGGACAGTACGCCTCCTCAGCCATATGCGAACACACACGCACACACACACACACAGAGTACCAACAATTATCGTGGCCCAGATCTTTGTAGTAAATCAGTTTTTTTTCTGGAGGATAGGAGAGCAGCTCTTAGCGCACTAATTAGCAAGCAATAGATGGGAGATTGATCAGGCTGGTGCATTTGTGGAATTAGCCAGCCATCTGTAAAATGAGCTCATGCTTCATTTGTTGATACCGAGCACTTCTTTGATGCAGCTGCGTGTGGGGGAGAGGTGAGGTAATGGGTTAGGGGCACAACTGTGAAAAGAGGTGGTACAAGTGTGAGTGTGTTTGCGCATGCAGTATGCGGGTGTGACGCAATGTGACATGGGATGTGTAATCCCTTACTAAAGAAAAGTAGGGACGTATTGAGAAATTACGCAACATGAGTTAAAAACGTGGTGATATTAACACATCGTGATTCAAGACGTCTTATGCACTGATTAGGAGGCCATATGAGAAAGAGAGCCAGGCATGAGAAGAAAGAGAGGAAGAGAGAGAATGTGTGACTAAATGTGTGTGTGTGTGTGTGTGTGTGTGTGTGTGTGTGTGTGTGTGTGTGCGCTGTGGTTAATTAACTGCTGTTGTACCTTGGCTTGGGAACCTTCTCTTCAGGAAAAGGCGTCCAGGTGGAGTCTGGGGATTTCTGCTCTTTGAAACGCCCTGTGAACGTGTTGGCCACCTCCGCCATGTCATAGGCGCACACCGCTGAGCCTGGAATACTGCCACGACACACACACACACAAAAAAAAAAACACATAAACAATCCTCTCAACTGAACATATCAAAGAAACACCTTGCCAAGTCTGGACTATCACCAGGAGACAGAAAAATGGATTTACAATCCCCTTTCAGAGGGGTTAAATCCCTCGAGGATGGCTCATTTTAGCGGTGATATAGTCAAGGTTTGCAATATAAGAAACATAAGAGGTGTCAAGTTCTTTATCCTCACGTCCTGCACTTAGACAAAAAGACATATATAATACAATATATGATAGTAAAAACAGAATTGATTAATAGTTCTAATTCTAGTAGCAATTACTCTTATTTCTGTATTGATTACAGTGTCAATGCTATTATATCTCTGCATATACTGTAGTGTTATTGTATATAGAAGTCTATGAGTTAAAGTGTCTGTGCCTGCCAAGTCTCATGAGGACACACATTCCCTAACCGTTCCCTCCAAGACTGGGTTTCCCCAAAAGCCTCGAGGCATCAAAGTTCATTACAAGTCCACTGTTGGGCAAGAAATACGGACAACGGATTATCTTATTATTGACATTCATTTAAAGGGGAAAAACACCCATCTTGTAATAGCAGTAGAGCCACTGGCTTCTTTCCGTCTTTGTGGAATCAATGCATAGCAGATTGCTGAGTCACTTTTCTATTTTTCATGCTCTCATAAATCAGAATTGAAAGTAGGAATTGTTTATTCTTTATCAGACTTTCTTTTAAAGAGGAAACTCTCTCAGCTGGCTGGATTTTCTAGCTGTTGCATCATGGGTTAAACTCATGTAGACAACGGGGAGACAGCATACACAAGGGCGGTATTATAGAGAGCAAGGTCAGAGAGCTGTTGATTCTTGGCTTAGCTGCCAAATGACAGTAATTACCCCCTGTATTGGATATGTACAGAAAGTTAGACAATCATACGTCTGTTTATATCAAGCTGCTAACAAGGCAGATAGATGGTGAGCGAGCAAGCCAGTTAGCAAGTGACTGGGCCGGGCAGCAACCCAGCTAGACATCCAGACAGACAATTAAACGACACAAACCCTGAGAGCTGCCTACAGTCTGAATGTGCTCCTTCTAATTTCACCCCCTGACTATGAAATGGAAAATTAATGCCAGGATCAAAACCGGTGCTTATAGAATTTTTCAGAAGCACTGCTTCATTGGGTTTTAATGTCCATTAACCATGCTCAATTGCATTGTCACAAGCAATTGTCTTATCTGCTAAAAAGCAGCCATAAAATGGAAAATTACAATATGTGAGAGCTATCAGCCAAGCTCTATGGCTTTGTGGTAATTTTCAATTTAGATAACAACTCCCCCTGCCTATGAATATGAAAGCAGTTCTGAATATGAATTGTAAAAGGGAAAATAAGATTAAACACCTGCATGTCAAAAGGGCAACAAAATTGTTTTGACAGAAGATGTAAATGTTGACCCAGTAGTCTCTGGAATTACATATCGCCAAGAGGCACAGCAGGGGCACACACTACGAACATTAACAAAGGTCATACTGTCATCATTTGATGAATTGAGGGCATTTTTAAAAGTATTTCAAACTGAGAAGGATGATGGGGTTAATANATGGAAAGTGCAAAACAGTTGTTGACACATGTGAACTCATTTGAGACAGGGGAAAAAGAAGATAGCTGAATAAAATGACCTCAACGAATCACTTCCACCTGATGCTAACCTCATACCTCTTGAGGTGTAATACACGTGTGTTGATATTTCAGTGCCTCATTTAGTTTTCTGTTCCTCAGGGTACCTGTTGTAAGGTGTGGAGAAGGTTGCCATCACTACGTCCCTCCCGTTGATGTGGATGACATCTGTCACAGCCTGCAGGATGTTGAAGTAGAAGTGGGAGTCACCAGGGATGGAGCAGTTCAGACGAGACTTGAGAAACGAGGTCCACTGTTTCTCAAGGACACGGGGCGAGCCACCTCGGTCGTTCTTACAAACCCTGGCCACCCGAGGAAACACCACCTGACCAAGATACACACAGCTGAAAGGTTACACTTGGATAGTTTTACATCAACAGTCACCTATGCCACATGTCACATCTGCAGTCTCAAGTCTCTTCCACTAACTGTTTGGCGGTCCACCAAAAGAGAACTCCACCGATTTAGCATTGCGCTCCTATAACATTGTCGGACTCACGATGGACAGTTTAAAACAAAAAACGGATCCAAATGGATGAAGCAGAACCAGAGATATCATCTTTTTTATTCCACGCATTCTTCTTCCTTGTCAAAACCTGGCGCCAACATTGCCCACAATGCAACTCAACCGCCAGCAGTTCTGTCAGAGATTCGGGTGTGCTAGCAGTGGCTAATGTAACTTCGAGCTGCTCCAGAGGGAGCCACANTTGATTATAAAGCCTGAACCCAAAAAAAAACGGGTTTCATTTTACTATAGAACCAGGACTTAAAACCTTTATCCTGGTCCAGGTTTGATTATGTTAGCACTGTGCTCCTTTAAGATCATCAGACTCATGATGGACAGTTTTTTAAAAAAGGATCAAAACTGATATCGTCATTTTTTATCCCACGCATTCTTCTTCCTTGTCAAAACATGGCGCCTACATTAACCACAATGCAACACGACCCCCGACAGTTCCATTGGAGATTCAGGTGGGTTATGCTAGCAGCGGCTAACGTAGCCTCGAGCTGCTATCCTGCAGCAAAGAGGAGGAGTGGACTACAGAGGTCTGATAACCTCGTCTCTTCCACCGTCGGATTATTTTCATTTTCAAACTTTCAAGTCTTCAGCCCCAACCGACTCAAGTGACATCACTTGAGGCAGTTTATCAGATTGTTTTTACATATGCAGTAATACTCCTCAAGACCTGTAAACAGACTTTGGCCATGTTCAGACCTGGTATTAAAAAGACGCATTGAGGGTGCATTGAGATCCGATAGCAGTGTGCACGCGTATGTGTCCTGGGCCACATTGAAGCACCGCCTACTCAACTGACGTCCTCCTCATAAGCGGAAGTACGTACGCGGTACAACGGCGTCATATTAAAGTGCGACAACAGGCAACATGGATTCTCCTGGATGGAGAACACATGAAACACGCTGTCTGATTTTCATTTGGGCCGAAGAGTCAAGGAATAGACCCAGTCTGTGTTGTTTTGATTTCTTCTTCTTCTTCTTTTAATTTCCGGCTGACTAGGCAAGTGCATTCTTCTTTTTCCTCTTCTTTCCGGCAAAAAAAGGCACAGTTTAGTGCATTGCTGTCCCCGCCTGTTAAAAACAACAAACAGCAAACGGAA
>NTHP01000874.1:113987-138218 GCA_003416845.1 Oplegnathus fasciatus | reverse complement strand
TCTCTCTCTCGCTCTTTGTGTGTGTTTCCATCCGGTGGGGCATCATGAGATCATGTCTGACTGCTGCTGTTTTATTCAGCAGCTCTACTTTTAAACTACAAAACACACTCGGTGACAACAGCTGCAGTCAAATAAAAAGACGTTGTTTCAGGCTGGGAACTCTTAAATTATTTTATTTCAGATTATTGAAACCACAGAACACATATCGACTGTTTCCACCAACATACAGTAATTGCTTAGTTTTGGCGAGCACATATTGAACGAGTGAGAAAAATCAGAGATAAGATCAGAGATATCTTCCGACTGTCAACCCCAACCGAGCCAGACTGGAACAGAATCGGTTCAACCTGTCCATCAGATCAAAAGCTGTAATGTTTGTCCCCACAAACTGATGTCACACCAACACTGATAAAAGCAATTTGTTTTTTTAGACCAAATCAATTCATTACAGTAGAATCGTCACAATCAGTGGATTCACTCGTGCTGGGAAGTAAATTCTTGCAGTGCTTCGAGTTCAACTTTGGTGAACTTCGACACGCAAATTCGCACCACGGATCAAATACAACTCGTCTCAACAGTGCCGAGCCTTCAACAAGTCCTCCAAACTAAACAACCTGTATGAGCGGTTTGTGATCCTGTGCCCCTTCCAGACCAAAACCTACAGAACTACAAAAACAACTCCTTTAGGTTTGCTGAGGTTTAAGCACAATAACCTGGAGTTTGCACAGTTTGCTCATCTACTGATGTAGACTACTGTTAAACTACCGTTTCCAAGGATGAGAATGAGCCTTCAGATACAAGAACTACTTCGTTAAGTTTAGGAAACATCCTGTTCATAGTTAAAAGAATAACTACTCGGTTAAAGTTGGAAAAGATCCTGTTCATGGTTACAATAAAACAACAGTAATAGGTAGATAGGAAACGGACAAGTCAACCATCCACCTGTACTTCCTTCGTTATTTCCTCATTTTCTTCTGCTTGGTAAACATAAACAAACGTTGTCTTTAGGCATTTGAACAAACGACCAATGATGTCTCTTCTGCTACAGATAGTCACCATAGAATTTAGAATATGAAATATCAGTATCAACATCAAATACTGGAGTTTCAAATCATGACAATCTTTAAAAGAGCAATTTTAAAACCCCATTTTAGCTNAGTAACAGCAGGTGGTTCAGGGCTGCTTCAACTGCTAGCTTGGCTTGGCACTGAGTTTTTTGATCTACAGGACAGAATTAGCAGATTTTCTCTGGAAAAAGACAGAAATATAGCTGCGATGGACTCTTTAGACGAGGACCACAAACAGTTGACAATATAAGAAACAAAGATGTGGATTTAGTTGCTCTTTATAAGCAGTAACTTCCTCTCTTCTTCTTCTTCTTCTCTCTGATATAAAACACTGCAGTTAGTTTGGCTCCACTGCTGCTGCAGAAACTGTCGCTGTTTAAAACTGCTCTGTGAAGAATTTAGATTCATTAAAACTAAAACCTCTCCTTCCCTCTGCCTCTCTCCATCCTTCTCTCCGAGTCTCTCTGAAGGTCAGACGCTCCAAAGCAGCAGTCTATAAGGATTACCAATTTCATCAATTCTTTTACAGCGAGGGAGGACGGGGGGAGGTCTTTATCATACAGCAGCACAAGGAGAGCGAACACCAATCACAGCTGTTCTAAGATAAATAAAAAAACAGCTAACTGACCTTCTGTCTCACTGAAACAAAGTGAAAAGGACAATTAAAGTGCAGGAGATTTATGAGGTGATTTACGAGGCGCTGATGTAAAGTCACACTGGAGGAAACACTGCAGCACGATCGGGTGAAAACAGAAGTGATTGGAAACGTAGCGAACAGCCTGAAGTGCTGTTAGCGTCCCCTACAGGCCGCAGTGTTCATTACAGCCACAATATCAAAGTGTTGGACAGAACACAACAGATTTATTCTTTCAGAGCTAAAAATGTAAAGTTTGTCCTAAAGGTGGCGTTAGAGGAAAGATCATGGGGTCATTAAATCCTCTGGAGAGCAGGGATGAGATCAGGAATGTCATGCAGATCTGACCATCAGATTTTCATATTTCTTGAACCGATTTTGGTGTTAGACGAAAGGTCAGATTGTCATCGTTTGGATTCATCCTCTGAGGAGCACGAATATGGTCAAGAACCCGGCCGGGAGCTGTGAAGATACGTGCGCTCAAAGCAACGAGCTTAATGAGCAGCAGCGAGCGGCGTGTCTCTCAGGCTACATCAGGCTGCCGTAACCTGTTGGTGGAGGCTGTATGAAGCCTGAAAGCCTGAAATACCTGCAGACAGGACTCAGGGCTGATTAAGGACCCGCACCTCTGCTGCGTGGTTTTCGGACAAAAACAAATTTAATGTGATCTATACTTTTATCTACAGTTAATATTTTCCTAAAATGACACTTGAATATCAAAGATAAGACAGTAAAGGACAGTTCAACAACATTACACAAATTATATATATATTTATATTTATATATATCTGAAACCAAACCTAACAGCCTTGACAAATAGTATAAAAATGGGTTTGATACAGAACTGTAGCCAGGATTTTATATATATTGAGGTCAGTCCAAGTCCCCCACCTCCCCAACACATACCTCACTCTTCAGAAAATTAACGAAAACGTTTGAATGTTTTATTTTCCTGTAAAAGTTTTCACGTTTTTCCAACGTGGTCGAAATGTTCAGCAAGTGCAAAACCCTCAAAAACTCTCCAAAACTCTCCAGGGGCAAAAATTCAGTTTCTGTTTTCAGTCTGGACACACACTCATCTACACACACACACACACGCACACACACACACACACACACACACACACACACACAGCTGGTGTCTGACTGAGGAGGACCTGAGCAGAGTTTTTACTTTCACACGAGTCAGAAGGAGAAATAATAGAACACATTATGAAATAATGCTGAGTGGAATGTAAGCAGCTCTACAGCTCCAACATCAGTGAGGGAAACACACACACATCTACACACTCATCTACACATACACACACACACACATCTACACACACACACATCTACACACTCATCTACACACACATACAGTACACTGCTTCAGTAACTGTGTGTGTGTAAAAATGCCTTTCTATAGAAGAGAAGAGTCCCTGCTGTTCTTTACATCTCTACATGTGACCCCACTGACCCGACACACACACACACACACACACACACACACACACACAGGCTTTCTAAAGGAATCAGTATTAGAAGGAGAAGAACAAAGAGAAGAAAAGAAAAGAGCGATAATGTGA
The DNA here is from genome assembly GCA_003416845.1 of Oplegnathus fasciatus. Lineage (NCBI taxonomy): Eukaryota > Metazoa > Chordata > Actinopteri > Centrarchiformes > Oplegnathidae > Oplegnathus > Oplegnathus fasciatus. The sequence continues at coordinate 134,949 of NTHP01000874.1, read as the reverse complement.
GAAAAAGTGAAAGTGACAAAAACAAAGTGACGCAGAGACAGACTGTGTGTGTGTGTGTGTGTGTGTGTGTGTGTGTGTGTGTGTACGCCCTGCAGGCTCCAGGCTGCAACGGGTTCAAAGGTCACCAGGCTGTGTTTCCATGGTATCGACCTTGGAGCGAGCAGGATCAGCTGACGCTCGGTGATGATGTCATTGTGTGTGTGCAGCCGAGAGGGAATCAAACCTGCGACTCCTCCTGTTCAACATTAACACACATCAGTATTTACGAGTTCTTTGGTGATATTAAACAACAAATGTTTTAGTGAAATAACAATGAAACTATTATTTTATTTCATGTTAAAGTTTCATTTCCTTTAAGTTTTATCTTACTTCTCTGCTGTTGACTCAGCGTTTATTGATTTTACAAAACTGGCTCATTTAATGTGAAAAATAACTACTGTTGAGTTAGTGGCCACTTTATTAGGTACGCCTATATCTATCTACCTAATGTGATTTAGTGCAGTACAACAGCTCTGCCACAACATCTATCTCTACAGACCTCGTAATGTTCAGTTTTTGGTGACATTGTTGGAAATGTGGAAATTAAATTAGATTAAATAGATAGATAGATTATTGAGGTCATAGTTAAATGTGGTGTCGAACTGAACTACATTATATATTTTTTTAATTTTTGTATCCTCCCTATTTACATACATGAGTATTAGAGACACCTCTCAATATAATGTTTTATCTTACCCTGATTTGTCAGTGTTTTCCTGTATACTACACTGAGCGTTTAGTTAATACACTTTTAATATCTTACATTATCTTACCTCTTTACTGTTTTTTAAGTTGTCTTGCTGCAAAAAGAATTTTCTTGAGATGAACTGAACCGAATTAACCGACGTTCTAATATTCAATTCAGTGTTTTTGCAGCCATGTTTGTGTTTCTAACCACAGAAACCTGAAAGGACAAACCACTTTAGTCTCTACTAAATATTACATTTGCTTTAGTAAAACCACACAGAAAATGAATGTGGGCTTGTTTTATTTGTATTAATTTATTTGAAAACCTTTGGACAAAGAGGCTAAAAACACACGGATGTGTTGCTCATGGAATAAGTCTGAGCTCATGTGGAGGCACAGTCACATGTCACCAACCAGCTGATGGCATTTCAGATGAAATATGAAGAGAGTGTGACAACAGTGGAAATACAGAAACAGGGAGAACAGAAGGTCAAGAGGTCAAAGGACAACGAGGATGAGAGGCAGCTTCAGGCAACAGTGTCATTATCAAGACTCACACACACACTGCACAGTTACCACACATACACACTGTGTTGCGTGACAACCAGCTGCTCCAGTTTTCTTTCCATTGTTGAACAAACTAAAGATAGAAGAAGCTAAAATATCTGCAGACAGATTCTGAGTCCTCAAACCTTCAACGGTTCTGTACAGAACGGAGGGAAAAACCCCCCAAAAAGCACCAGCACGCACAAAACACACACAAAACGCACAACAGTGTGATTTACACACACACTCCCTCTCTGTTAATCCCTGTCATGTACTGACACAACAAATGGCCGTCAGTCAGACCACACACTCAGACATCAATAGGAAACCATCAATAAACAAAACATCAATAAGCACCGTTACAGACCATAATTACAGTCCTTCAGCTGAGCTGCAGCTCGCTTCATCACTGAGACACCAAACAGCAGAGAACTGATGCTGTCAAGTGATTTCACAGGTTTTCATGGACATATTTTTATCCCCTTTTGATCAGCTGGGAGCTTTAGACCCTCATGTTGTCAGTCAAATAATTGGTAAGGGTCCAACTGGGGACCCCAAGTCTGTGAGCCAATGGGAAGAGAGTCCACATACGTAAGAGGTGTCTTTTTTTTATTCATTTATTTTTTTATTTTACCAGATTAAAAACACCCACATTTCTCTGCTCAAGACTTCAAAGGTTCTGTATGCAACAATTTACATGTATTGACTGTTTTTAATTGTTTTTTAATCGTTTTTTGTTGCCAGTGTGAACAGATTGTAACATAACTTAAAAAATGAGACCTTCCCCGACTTTCTTGGTTGCCTGTAACAGCCTGTAGACTGATTTCTATGTAAAGGACTCGGGACGTTTTTTCCCGGAAAATCCAACGTAACAACTCCAGCTCGTCACATACGGACGCTTGGTCAGGACCCCTTGGCGTTACTTATTAACGCGCTGGTCATGGCATCATTTTTCAACGTGCAGGGTAGTTCGATAGTCCGAAAGTTACATACAGAACCTTTAATTGGCATTAATGTCATATTTTTTGTCAGATTAAAACCTAGATAATATTTTTCTTCTTGTGTGTGAGCTGTGAAAGAAATACGATAAAAAATTAGATAAAAATACAACCTGCTTGATAAAGTGCAGCTAATTATTAGCCCAATAAAACCACGTGAAACAGCCTCTGGAATAAAACTGAAAACAAACCTCTCGTGTTGTCAAAACGTTGACATCAAATCTAGAAATGAAAAAACATTTTCCAGTATTTTAACATCGTTAACAGCACATTAGCTGACTGACGTTTGATGTTAGCGTTAAGTGGGATCCTTTTCCACGCCTTGTTAGGCCTTGTTATAAACGTCTTTATAACAGACTGAAGATAAACTATATCTGCCCAGCGATACCTGAACATTTCACTCTTTATGTGGCTTATTGGAGTTTTTACACAGAAGATCCTGTTTGCGTCTCATCGAGTGAAAGTGAGCTAAATTAAGTTGAATAATCTATGAATATTTTAGACATGTTAGTTAACAGTGGTTTTACTTTCATGGTGTCCGACTGCTGTTTTGTGATAATTGCTTTATGAAACTTTAATGTTGCCGCCTGACAACAGCAGGGAGTGTGTGAGTGTGTTAATATTTGAAGAGTCGGGGTCAGTGAATGTTTACATTCCAGTGGTTGCAAAGTAGCCATCAGCCTCATTTAGCCTGCCGTGTGTGTGTGTGTGTGTGTGTGGGTGATAGATGGTGGGAACCCAGAGACCAAATCGTAATAGTTGCTGTCAACAGAGTTCCCGCCAACACCGACCACTGCAGCTCAAACACACACACACACACGTCAGTACAAGCGACTGTAACACTGCAGACGAGTCAGAAGTTTTTAGTGTTTTTCTGATGCCGGACTCTCAGACGTCTCTGAGTCACAGATCTGCTTGGTGCAGCTCAGATGTGTACGGGTGTGTTCAGACTGAATGTGACATTATGCTTAACGCTGGCATCAGCAAGATCCTCCCTGCAACCTGACTGGGTGAACACATCAATCACTGGGCGGCCTTTAAAGAAATGTTAAACTTTTTCATTTGCTAAATAAACATGAGCTGAGAAACAGGCCACGGACTTTCTTCATTAATCGATTCAAGTCTATAAATTGTCTGAAAATAGTGAAAACTGCCTGTCACAGTTTCCTAAAGCCCAAGATAACGTCTTGTAAAGTCTTGTTTTATATGATCAACAGTCCAAATCACACAATTATTCACTTTATAATGATATAAAACACAGAGAATTAGAACGTCCTCACAATTTAAAAGCTGGAATCAAAAATTTGGATGGATCGTTAAGTAGCTAAAGCAACGATCTGCACAGTTGGTCCATTGGCACAGACTTGTGTTCCTAAACTGAATTATCAGTATGTTTTTTGTTCTGTCCAAAACTTTCACTTAAATAAGCATGAGCAAAGAAACAGGCCACGAATCATTTTATATCTACAAACAACACAAACAACCAATTCATTGATTCATCGGGAAAACAAAAGCGAGATTAATGAAAAGAATCGTCAGCTGCAGCCCTAATGGGACATTTCACTCTGAACTACAGCTGTCAACCTGATGGTGGTGTTAGAGGAAAAGTCAAAGGATCACCAATCAGCAACAGGATTAATCCTCTGGGAACCATCAATGTCTGAACAAAACGTGTCCTAAATACTTTTAACAGATGCCAAGATATTTCGAGGACAGTTTTTGTCAGGCGTCCGGGTGGTGCTACTTCAAAATTCAGGGGATCACCAAAGTGATTAGGCTTCATCCTCTGGGGAACATGAACGTGTGTTCAAACTTTCATGGCAATCCATTCAAAATTTGGTGAGAAATTTCACTCTAAACCAAATGACCGACCGACAGGCTGCTACACATTCTCACACACAAAACTCCGTAACACTGCCTCACACATCTCCTAACACTGTCACGCTCACAACCTGGTGAACCCTTTTGATACAGGGTGTCTTGTGTGGTTGTGTCAGGGTGACCTCGTGGTGAAGATGCGAACCGCATAACTTCATTTCATGTCTCTCTCGAAGTTTCCTGCCCGTGTCTTCTTCACCGTCAACGTCTCCAATAAAGGTGAAAATACTAAAAATGAATCTTAACTTTTGATGTATGTTCAAAAAGACTTTTCCTCTTGACATCTCCCTCTGGAACATTTTTACTTCACCACGACTGCTGAGGACCAAAAACAAACTTTATACCTCAAACTTTTAAACATCTTACACTTTGGTTTCTTTACAGCCTCACTGAGAGTTATTACCCTCCACATATTTCATGTCTTTATTGTTTGGTTTTATCGTTTCTATTTGTCTAACTTCTTTTTATTGCCTGTTTTGTATGTTTATATGCCCTGTGAAGCCCTTTGTTACTTAGTGAGGAAAAATGGAACATAAAATAATATTATTATAATAAAAACAGAGCTGGGTGGAACAGCTTTCCTCCCTTCCTTCCTTCCTTTTTTCCCTTCCCTTCCCTCCCTTCATTCATCCCCCCTTCTTTCTTTCTCTTCCCTCCCTCTCTCTCCTGACTGACCTCAGTGTTGCGCAGCTAAAACACACTCCCACGTGTTCTGCAAGCAGGAAGCAATAAACACACACATACACACACACACATACATACATACAGTTAAAGCAGCACGTGAAACACACTGCTGCAAACAAGTGAGACAAGTGTAAGTACAACATGGCCTCAAAACTAATGCGAGGAGCACATCAGTAAAGTGGAGCAACACACACACACAGTAACAAAGCTGCTCTGACTAACAGCTCTGACCACAGAAACTGACACACAGTGAAGTAGAGCAGAACTGAAGTCTCTCTCTCTCTCTCTCTCTCTCTCTCTCACACACACTTTGCAGATCAGTCCATAAATGATGACCTCAGAGCAGCATTAGCAGAGACGTTCTTGCAGAAGCAGAAAAACTGATTAAAAAATAAAGTAGAGCAGAGTAGGAACAGTCCTGTACCTCCTGCTGCTGCTGCTGCGCCTCCTCCTTCAGGAGCTCCTCTGTGTCAGCAGGTGTTCTCCTCTCTGACCCCCGAGCAGCGGGAGGAGGAGGAGGAGGAGGAGGAGGAGGGGGAGGAGGAGGGGGACGATGAAGGCTCAGATCACACACTCATCTCCTCCATAAAACTGTTGCTGCTGCTCCTTTTAGCTACAAAACTTGTGCTCACACTGATATGTCTTCCTGTCTGTCTGGAGAGGAAGACAGTGAGTTTTGTAGGCGAAGAAGAAGAAGAAGTCTCTCTCGGTCTCTTTTTCTTGCTCTGTTCCGGCGCTGTGACTTTTCTAATACCCCTCCCTCCCTTTCTCTATCTCTGTCTGAGTCTAACGGTGTCCCAGAGTTCCTCGGTGCAGCCGCCGCCGAGCCGCCGCTGGTAAAGCCATCTGTTGCAACAAGTCTGCCTGCCTGCCTGCCTCTCCACTTTCACTCTCCCTCCCTCCCTCTCCCTCTCTCTCTCTCCCTCTCTCTCTCACTCAGGAGAGAGAGGAGAGAGGAGGGGGGTGGGGCCTTGTCCTCGCTGTGAACCAATGGGGAGGCTCAGAAATCCCTCTCCCTGACTGGAAGGGGAGGAGGAAGCAGCAGAGAGGACAAAATGAAATAAATACAGGAGGGCAAACGTGCACACACACACACACACACACACACACACACACAGGGGAGGTGGCCAGAGTAGGAAAGAGAGAAAGACACACACATTATGTGGCCAAAAGTATGTGGACAGATACTTTAGTTTCAATGAAGGGAAACCTGAATGCTGCAGCAGACAGTGATATTTTACAGCTCTCCAACACTGTGGCAACAGTTTGTGGACGGACTACGGCAAAAACTAAAATCTAGATCTCTTTTTTATGGGACACAAAGAAGTTGTTGAATGTCTTCTTCTTTGGAACAGGAGGGAGCTTCCAATGTTTGAATATGACTAATAATAATAATAATTATATTAATGTAATGAGGGTTGTCTCAGCTTGGGTTTGGAGACAAAAAGCCTCTTTTACAAACTGCTGCAGAGCTGTAGCGTTTGAATGAAACGAATATGTGGGCAGGGAGGGAGGGTCAAACAAAATTATGCTATTATGCATTATGGGAGGTGTAGGATCCAGAGTTTGACTCATACTAGTGACTAAAAGGTTGGATGTTTTATTATTTTTTCTGTCTCTTAAGAGTCCTCAAGCTTATGGAAGTGCAAATTGCTGAAGTAGCGCTACTGTATAAGCTCGGTGATGATTCACAATTTTCATAGATTTTTTTCCCCGCTGCAATACGCAGAAAGACTCATATTTTAACATCATATTTTTAAAGGGCTACAGGTGCAAAACAGTTGAGCAAGCATGATGAAAAAAAGCTGCACCACTCTCAATAGCTGTCCATGAGCATTATCGTTTTCAAATATGCACGACAGCCTTGACTGTCAGCACCAGATGATGAAGATGAAGTACAGCGCAGCCACTTTAATAATTAGTTTCAGCAGAGTAGAATTTCCGCTCACTAATTCATCTGCTGCTGCTGTTTGTGTGTCTTGACTTCAGCCTGATATCCGCAGGCAGCTGGCTAGCTTGCATTAGCTGCTTGGCTACATGGCAGGAAGAGACTGAACCAATAAAATCTACTCACTGTTCAGTCAACTCCTGCGGCTTCACCTCTCAGAACCACAGATAACATCTCATCGCTAAACACAAACAGAGTGCAGATCAGTGAGCAGGTCTGGTTTTCTGTCTCTCTCTCTCTCTCGAGATAAGATTATTACATTTTCCACTAGACAGCCAGAGTCAGCTCGCCACATGAAGTTGACACAGCCGATCCTGCAGCAGATCCAGGCTGGAAAACTGTGTTTTACCATCTCTGGTTGAAAGTTTCAAGTCTGTTTCACCTCTGACTGCATCCAGCACCACTGACGGGTCAGAAATGTGCTCTGCTGCACCTGTAACCCCTCCCAACAGCGATGTCACGGTGTCCTCAAGTACACCTGTACATCACTGCAGCAAGGTGAGACGTTAAATCACTGGAGGTCAGCAAGAAAACATGATTTTCAGGGAGTTTTAACCATTCACTTCACAGACTGCCGTGACTGAAGGTAGCTCATGTCGCCAGGTATGATCTACGTTACTGACTAAAACTTTTTGTGGCCTCAAAATGACAAATTTAGTTTTGAAACGTTTTTAAAAATCCAAAGTAAGAAGGGAGGCTGCCTGGAGAAACTGAGGTACACACTTGTGTGTCATCTGCATATTAGTGATATTTGATATAGTCTAGATGGAGCATGTATAAAGAAAATCAGATGGGGCCCAGAGTGCTTCCTCAAGTAACTCCATGAAAAACCTAAACAAACTAGTAATGAACGGGAACAAATGAAATACCAAGAGAAAAATAAAAAAGATAAACGAAGACTGTGAGCCAGACCTGATTAGGATAAAATCCTGAAACCAGGAGAATGGAGGCTGTTCTAGCAGCACATTAATGATCATGGTGTCGCAATCAGTGTCACACAGGGGGGTTTCATGTTTGGGTGACCACATACTCTTGGCCAGGCAGTTTGAGAGAGATTCGAAGTGAGCGAAGAGGAGCGGGAGGAAAAGAGGGAAACGATGGAGAGAAAACAGAGAGGGAGGGAGGGATGAAGAGGAGGTGGAGTGCACATTGTAATGGAGCTGTTGGCAGCGCTCCTGGCTGTTCATGGGTATTCATGTAGCTGGTGGCTTCAGTTAAATGGAGCGAACAGAGAGGGAGAGAGAGGGAGAGAGGAGGGGGGAGACGGGTGCTGAGTTTCAGCTGAACAAGAACTCTGCTATGCCCTTTCCAATGAACACCATGCAAACACACTCAGACAAGTTAAACGCTGAATTGGAATCCATTAAATTAAATTAGACTTTAAATGTGTCTCCAAATGTCACAGAGGCTCCACGTGTTCAGCATGTTTATGATTTCAGCAGGTAGAAGTTTAAGTTCAGACCCCACAGAGTCTCTCCAGCAGGTCAACCACAAGCTCAATGAAAGCACTTAAAAATAGACCTTTAAAATAATTCTGTTCAGATCTTCTTTGTTAATCAATTCAAACTACAGAATCACAATCAGATTTATTCACATTGCGGCCTTAAAAATCTTTTCTAAAAGGCATTAAGACGTCGCTGGTTTGCTCAGACTCTCCAGAGCTGTCCCGCAGTGCGTCTTCCTTTTAAAGGTTGTGATGGCCCTGATTCACTTCTGACAGGCGGAGTTGGAGTCAATACCCAGTAACCATTGATTAACACCAGGTCAACACACGGTGACAAAGGCAGAGCCCAAAATGTCTTTGTATTTAAGTGGACTGTTGATTGATTTAAACACACATTTATGAGGCATGTTTACACCCAAAGGTTTTAAAGTTTCAGAGGTAAGAAAACCTCACTGTAAATCATCAAAGCTTTTATGCACATCATGACTCACCTGGTAAAAAAGAAAGAGCCTCACACTGAGCAGCAGTTTGACAATGACATGTTCAAATCATTGCTCACTGTCCAAATCAATGTCACAATCAGCCTTTAAATCCATTTAACTTCACACACGACTTCGCACCTCCACACTTAACTAAAAAAAATCTTTAAAAGATCTTTAAAAAGATCTGAAATATGTTTTTTTTAACGGTTGCAATTAAAAGTCATTATACAGTAGCCTATACTGATCCAGCTTTCAGACAAGTATTCAGCCTTCAGTAAGTATCAAAGGACTGACAGTGTTTCCAGCTCTAGTGTTAAGATAAACTGGCCTTTTACTTGCAAAACCTGAAACTGTCGATTAATGTTTTAGTTCTACAAAGTATTTTTGAAGATGCTACAGCCATCAGTCCAGACCAATTAAAATGACTGAATATTAAAAGTTTCACCTCCTAAACTGGGAGTGTTTCTGCAGACCGTCAGCTGACAGAACTCAAGTAACACTGACGGAGTTTCCAGCAGAAACCTCCTCTGCCTTCCTCTGTAAACAAGCTGCTGTTTCAGGGCCCTGACAGAGCTGAGAGTCTGGCATGTTTTCACAGCTCTGAGTGCCGCTGAGTGCCTGAACTTCAAAATATTTCAACTTTTAGCATCGCACTCTGAATGGATTTAAAAGTCTCTGAGCTTCATCAGAATCTGTTTACTGCAACCAGAGAAGAGAGGAGAAGGCAACTTTTAACGAACTGAAAATACTAGTTTTTTAAACTGGTGTCTCTGACCGGATGTGTTTTACTTGATATAAAACTTCTGACAGCTGATTTTCTCCAATACTAAATACAGTATATCGATGCTTGGACACTGTTGTTAGGCGGCATCAAACATGGACATTGCCACACAGTAGAGAGATGACAGGAAATGAGGGGCGAGAGAGATCGAGAAGGATAAATCTTTCATGTCAAGTTAAACTTTGATGAACTTGAATAATAGTTGGACATTTTGGTAAATACACTTATTCTCTTTCTGGTGCAGGGTTTGATGAGAAGATTGATACGTCTGTACGTCTGTAGTGCGGCCCGCTCCAAAGGTAACAAAATCTACCCAACACGTTATATCTTGTTTGTGTAACCCATAAGAAAAAACAAAGTGTAAAAATGACAATTTGTTTTTTTTACAGGGTGGATTATGTGCCTGGCGCGGTTATGGTCTCTACTGGTTTTTATACTTAACAAACGAGATATAACATGTTCATCAGTGAGCGGTTCAGAGGTGATGGAAGGCAGATTTTTGAACTTGCTTCCAGTCTTTATGCTAAGCTACAATAAACAGCTGCTGGCGGTAGCTTCATACAGATATGAGAGCGGAATAGATCTTATTTACCTCTCAGCAAGAAAGAAAGAATTATTCCTTCAAGACGTAACTTCAAGACGTCAGACCACCAGACACTCATAAAGAGGGGCGTTTATGGCTCTTCTTAGTGGTCTTGTCTTCTTCTCTGAACACAAATCTGGTCAAAACCCACAACCACATCTCAAGAAGCACGATCTTCTAATCTTTACGACTCGACTGTCTGAACCTTCTTTCGCATCAGAGGTTGCAGATCCCCTTTTGAGTTATTCAGCTGTGGTGCTCCCCACCAGTCTCTCAGAACTGAAGAAGCCCATCTTCAAGAACCTTGACTTAACCACGACCTGGAAGACTGAGAATCTCCGCAGACAGTTCCCAGTTTCTCTTCTCTCTGCAGCAATACATGGATGAACTTCGTGGTGCCACCTTGTGGTCTTACAGGCCTGAAGACCTGGTTTCAGGGTTTAGGTTAGTGGAATGTACTAGTGTATGTCAATGAGGGTGTACAAGTACAAACCTGTGTGTGTGTGTGTGTGTGTGTGCATAGCTCAGACCAACAGGACAGTAGAGGAATGGTACCGTCTGGAAATATGCCCAAGTGACTGAACACACACACGCACAGCCCTTCTGGGTCTTTGAGCAGTAAAGCATCCTGGGAAAGCAGTTGTCCAGCTGCTGCAGCCTCGAGGCGTTTACAGAAAAAAACCAAACTGCGCATTAAATCAACGACAGACGTACAGTTATTTACTCAGCAGTGTGTTTTCTCTGCAGCTCTTCTACAGTAAACTGCAGTGAGTCTGCGAGAGCAGATTAACACACAAACGGAAGAATTCATCCAAGAAAAACACTTTGTGAATGCAAGGTGTTCGGACAACTGCTGAACAAATTGTTCAGTTGTAGCCCTTCTTCCCCACATTAACTCTCCTACAAAATACACTCAGTGGCCACTTTATTAGGTACACATGTGCAATCTAATGCAATCCAAAACAACATCTGTGCATCTACCTCTACGAACCTCATAATGTTCATAATGTGTAAATTCTCCTTGTTTATATACATGAAGGTCAGAATATTAGAAACACCTCTGAATATAATGCAGTCTGGTACAACACCACCACTAACTATGACCTCAATACTAAAACATAATTGAATCAACACCCTATGACAGCGTAAATAAATGAACTTTATAGGCATCATAAAAGTAAAGTTTACGACAGAACAGTTGTATTGAATCGCATTAGATTGTCCAGGTGTACCTAATAAAGTGGCCACTGAGTGTATGTTTATATACTACAAATATGTTTGGCCAAATACAGCGGGAGGAAACATAAATGCTGCTTGGTTGTGACGTCCTTAAGCCTCTGATGTATTTGCTTTTCGCTACGCTTTCGCATGTGAATGATGGCTGCCCACCCTCTGAGTGCTGGAGGTGCACGTTCTCAGAAATTAATGTCACGTGTCCGCAAGATGCAATTAGGCACATGAATGTTGGGGGCAGTATTTCAGGATGTAAAATAAGGTCAGCTGCACACTATAAACAAACCACAACAATGAAAAATGAAATAATGAAAATCGTCCCACGTCGTGTTAGGGTTAGGCTACTAAATCACTTGTTTAAGGTAAGGGACAGATGGTGGTTTTGGTTAAATACTGAAACAGTCAACGTGTTTCTCTTCAGATCCGTGCTGACTTTTACAGTATTTTAACACCACAGTCTTTTCCTAAACCTGGAGCTTTGAATCAGCTGAACAGAACATAAGAACATTAATCATGATTCAGTTGCCAGGAGCAGATCTGGTCGCATAGCAAATGAAATATGTTGACTGTAAACGTTCCAGTCATAAAAACTGTAATCTGGGCTGCATTAAATCCAATACAAAACATATTAGCCAATGCAAAGTAGTTGTATCTATACTAAAGGTAAGACTTTCTCTCTGGTGCCACCATCAGGTCACATTTTCCACTTGAGTCCATTGAGCAGGTTGCTGTTTTGTAAAATTTTGCCATCCATGATTATTCAACACCCCCTGACTGCTAAACATTCTCAAAACTCATTACAGACTCCAGTCCTGATGTCAAGTCATGCCGTTCAGGGTAACCACAAACCACATCTCAGCTTGTCCTCCCTGTTCTGCTGACGGTTGAGAAATCCAACACTGATTGGCTTCACCTTTACTGTGTCATGCACATTTTTGCTCAAGTTCAGACATTTTCAGCTCACCTGGACGCCTCAGTTTGCACCACCAGGAGCAAATCTTTTCACATCTTTCCCTTGATGCTGTATTTAATCCTGCTGCTGCTTCATTTTCCGTCGTGACACCTTTAACCTGCACAAACTGCTTTTTGGCCACTTGGGAGCAGCAGAAACAAGTTGTCAACACAACATCAGCATATCATCACCTTGTAAGTTGATATGTTAAACTTGTTAGCAAACAGTTGTTTATATCCACATCCAGCAGTTACAGAGTAACATGAACATTCATGTTCATACTCTCTCTCTTTCGGCTCTGTTTTTGGTCTCCACCACCTCCTGAGGGAAATATCTGTCTCTTTAGCTGCTAAACGCTCCACTATGTTCACCAGCTGCTCTCTAACTGTGTCTGCCTGCTGTTTGCTGCTGGGCAGGTCGTGTACAGTGAGTTTATCTGGTTGGTAAACCTGGTTGATGAGAGCAGATTTTGCGGGCCAGAAAACCAAAACAATGAGCTCAAAGAGGCTAAAATGCTCTAAAATAATTCTCCTTTCACATTACACATTGTCATTTGATCCATTGTTAATATAAAAATATTGGTTAGTGCAGCTTTAAACAAACAATTACCAGTAGAATATAATAGAATACAAATACAATCAAAACCTGATGAGTAAAAGTAGAAGTGCAACACAAAATGACTGATAAGCAAGAGAAGTTAAAAGCAGCGTTGGTTACAAATCAGTCCGCGTCTCCTGTCGTAACAAAATGAAAAAAGAAAAGGTCATTTCAGATTCAGCTTTCATAATTAAACTGTTAGACTGTAAAAACTTCACGAGTTCTACTTATGAAAAACTTATTCAACCATTAAGCAAAACATTATCAAAATGAAATATACATCCCCTGATATTATTTTGTATTAATCATAACTGTGTTTTTGGGGAGAAGGCCAAGGTAAATGGTAGATAAAAGACATGAATATCTGTTGAGAATATTAAGAGCAGCACTGAAATGAATTACCAAGAGGTGGCTGCAAAAAACACACAAAATAGAAGTGATAGGTCATATTCGGTGAATGGAGCAAATAAATCATAAAATAACCGGTTTCTGTTTGGAAAAATATGGTTGAATACTGTTAAATCTAAGCATCTGGGTCTAAAAATGTGCCTTTTTTACTTACTTCTTTAGTCTTTAGGTGTATCTTCTTTAGTTTTAATTAAAGCCGGGCAGACAATGTACGGATTCGGCCCAATTTCAGCCCCGAATTAACCGCCCCAACTAATTTTAGAATCGGGATGAATTTCTGCCAGATTGGTTATTGTTCAACGTGCAGTTTGAGGTCACGACGCCTCATTAATCGTCTGAATGATCAACAATCCGGCTCTCGGACAATTGGTTAGATTTCTGCCAGATCAGAAATTTTAGTCAACAGTTCCACGGTCTGATTTCCCAACATGGCTGCTGTCCAAAGATCCGTTATAAACTGTAGTGAGGTTATTGAAGTAGCATTTTACACGTTTAAGTTTAAGTCTGAGCTGCTTCTCGTTACTTTCTGTTCATAGTGGAGTTGAACAAAGTGTTTTTCTCTCTTTTTGTCAACATTGAGGATGTCATTGTCCGACCGGAGCGTGAGAATAAAAGCTGCAGGTTCTGGTTGTGCAGAAAGGAAGATTAACGCGTGTAGTGCCAGAATAATGAAAACGCACAGTGTCTGCCCAGCTTTAAACATACTTTTTCTTTTGGTCTACACATTGGGTGGGTCAGGTTAGGGGTCAGAGGTCACAGCAGCGTGATGATACTAATAAAGAGTGATAACGAGCGATGGTATCGCCCAGATTATATTAAGGAGTCGTAACGATTGATGTAGCAAAAACAAATTCCTGCTGCGCAAATTGATGCGGTATGATGTCTCCAGCTTGTCTTTGTGTGTGTGTGTTAATGGTGTGTGTGTGTGTGTGTGTGTGTGTGTACCATCCATTGTCCTGTCTCACTAATCACAGCAGCTCGGGGCTTCATTTAATCAGCAAAGCGCGGCGCAGCGTCCCATAATAACTTATCAACAGTCGTAGCTTATAGATGAAGGCTTAATTGCCAAAATGCTGCAGTGCCCCCCCGAACCCCCCGTCATCATTATAATGTAAAACACAGAGGCAGCAGACACTGAAAGTTACCTGTTCCACTTCACCACGATCTTAAAATAAAAATCCTAATAATTGGTTTTAATTTTGTGTCATCAGTTTGAATAAAAAGGAGGTTTTAATTGTTTTTCTCTGGTGAAAAATATTTGATTTGCAGCCAGAAACATATTTTCGGGGCATCATCATCCCAAGCAGGAGTGCTAATGTTACATCAAACCTGTGTTTTCTTTCTACCCAACTGTAAAGTCAGTGCAGTGCATCCAAATGGCGGAAAGATCAATACATAAAACTAGAAAGCTTGTACCTCCTCCAAGCCCGCACAAGCCTCCGCATTTAAATTTAATACATTTTAATAAAACATGCATCAGAAAACACACACTGACAATTATGACACAGATGTTTTTCATTCAGATCAGTGCAGTAGTTCATGAGAAAAGAGTGTTTAAAAATACCCTATCATGCAATGTTACGACTGCTGGACCTGCACCAAAAACTAAACACTCATTCTTTTGGCACCTGGATGAACTTTCTTCCAAACTTCATTGAAACTTGTTAAAATATCCTGCTAAAACAGTCAGGACTGAAAACAGCCTTAATGCAGATTATTGTGTCCAAACTTTACCACATAACACCGTCTTGTTTTTCTGCAGAGCTTTCCAAGAACCTCTGTGCTCTCAGAAAAATGTTTCTCTCAAGTTGTTTGTATTTTTTAACATTTTGTTACTGGCCGATCCAAAGCAGCACCCAACCCCGGCGTTACCGCTGATGAGTCGGCCAACTTTCCGTCAACAATAAGGCGACTTCTGTGCTAACTAACAGCAGCAAGCTAATTAGATTTTTATTAATTCTTTGTGTTGTGTTGTCTTTTATGTATTTTTGTGTGTTTTTGACATTTAGTCTGGTTTTTGTGTGTTTTTGCGAAAATTGAATTTCTTTTTGATTGTAAGCTGAACTTGAACTTGAGTCATATGAACCTTGGGGTGAGCAAAAAGCTTATGAAATATTTGGAAAAAAGTTAGCTGACAGCTTTGACTTCATGCAGTCAGTCAGCTTCACACCTCACCAGGTTCCTACAAAAGTCTGAAAACTCTTTAAATGTATACATAAAAGTATTTCTTTGTTCAGGCTCTTGAAAAGTTTGGAAATCTGGAAAAAATGTTGTTGCATTTCGTGATTTTAGACCTCCGCCGTGCTGTATATTCTGCTGTTTGTGTATGTGAGGGTAATGAAATGCACCCTCTGTCGGCCATATTGGGCCGTCAGCTGTTGTGTAACAGTGTCTGCTCGTACAGCTGATTGAACAGCTGTTCGCAGCTCGTCCAGCTGAACAGAAATGGTTCATTTTTCTCTTTAACTTGGAGCCGATGATTTCATCACTGCTGAGTCTCAAGCGGTCTTTAATGTCTGGAGAAAAGGCTTTAACTTTGAAACCGACTGCAGATAAACTCTCTCTGGGCTCGAGGAACGCACGCAGAAAATCATCGGTCAGATACGGTGACGTCAGAATTTGTGAATGTAAAGACTTTGACAGCGTGGGAAAGCGAAGTGACTGAGAAGACTAGAACAGGAAGAAATATACAACACAATGTGAGAGATCTTCCTTATTGAACTTTCACCAAACCTTCATTATAAAGTATCACTAAACACTTCCTTCAAAGCCTTCCAGCGACTGAAAGGGCATAATACCTCCTTTTCCCGGTAGACTTTTGATCTGAAACATCTGCAGGATCAACAGCGATTGAAAAAAGTAGAAGCAACTTGAAATAATTAGTGAATGAAAACAATAATTGTGTTGGAGAGTAGAAAGTGAGAGCAGCAGAGTGGTGAGTGTGACACGACTCTGTTGTGCTGACGGAGTCTGTGCTGTGGAAATGTACGTTATACCGAATTTATGGCTATTATTTGACAAATTAAAGTGCATTTTCTCTCGACACATCCTGAAAAAGCAGCTTTGCTTTTTGCTTTTTATGTGTCCAGAGTTCAGCCGGTCTCTAACTGTGTCCGTTTGCTGCTGAGCAGGTCGTGTACGGTGGCTTTTTACAGCTTTTCCTCTGAAAGCGACGCTGTGAGAGCGCTGAGAGTGAACCGGAACGGTAAAGCTGTGTCCGGACATAAACAGTGAGCTGAATCTCACTGTGAAGCTCCGTAAAGCTGCACCTGCAGGTTCATCACTACCAGAGACACCTTGCACATTTGATAAATTGTTATTATTAAAAGTACCCAATAGATCTCCTAAACATTCCCTCCGAGCTTGCTGTTGATGCTGATTGAAATGTTGAGTTTGTATCAAATTAAAACAGAAACTACTCAGAAAACACGATGAAACATGCTTCTAAATAAGGAATAAAGACCTGGTTCTCTAAGTAACTAAAAGTCTGAGACACTATTTGAGAATTTATGGTACTTTCAATGTAACAAAGGGAACTCATCTGTGTGTGCTTCTGTGTGTGCGTTACCAGCCATTGTCCTGTTTCTGTAATCACAGCGACTGCCTCGTTTAATCACTCCCACACAAAACACAACTTTAACACAGTTTCCCTCTTACACGGATTAGGAAAGAGAGCGCCGGCCGGTCAGGTCTGCCGACGATGAGAAAGCCGTTATTTCACAATGTGTCCCAGTTCCCAGCAGCACCAGGCGACCAGGAACACCGGCTCCTGGCACAACAATTGCTTTTTAATCTCCCTCTCTTTTGTTTTTGTTTTGTTTTTTTTTGTTTCCCCCCTTTTTTTTCTGGGAATGATCTGAGTTCTTGTGAAACTGACATTTCTCTTTGCGGTTTTTAATGCATCTGTCCCTCCCTCCCCCTCCTCCTCTCTCTTCTGTGCATTTCAGGTGCGAATAGGATTTGCCGCCATCGCCGCCGCTGCTGCTGGAAACATACAGGAGGAAAGAAAACGAAGGAGAACGGAGCAACAAAAGAAGAGTTTTTTAATTATCAGATATTGTATTTTTTTTTTTCTTTTTCTTTTTTTACCTATTTTTATCTCTTGATTGTCGCATCCCAGATCACGCACAACATCCTCCTCTTGTCATGTCGGAGGTAATCTCGTCAGTGTCTCGACCTGTAGTGACCCCTCCACACATGTGAAGTTCACAACAAAAAGATGAGTTTAAATAAGACGGGGGCTCTGCGGCGGCAGATTTTATTTTGCCGAGGTGTAAACATGATCCCAAATTAAAATCTGAAGAGTGCAAGGAGAAATTCAGGGTCACGATCTGTGAAGATAATTGAAATTGCCCTCCCTTACAGTGAATCTCAAATTGCTGCTTTCTTTTCATTTCTCACAGTAATGTGAGTTTTAGTAGTATTACAATACAAAACAGGAGCAAATCTTCACCTAGTATATGCAGAGACGAGCCTCAGCGCACAAACACCATCAGAGATGCAGCTTATAGGTGAGGAGCTGATTTCCAAAATGCTGTAAACAATCCTGGTTCGTCATCAAAGCTACGACAGCTTCCTTTTAAGGTGGAATTTGGTCTTCCTTCATTGGACACAGTTCTTAAAATCCCAAACTTTCCTTTAAGAGGTAGGTTAGTTGTAGCTGTACTAATCAGTGACATACAGCAGTCATACCAGTTTGCCACAAAAAAAAAAGTCCTGACCCTTTAACTTCCCTTTAAGTTTGTTTACAATCAGTGGGATTGGTTCTTTCTTCTTGGTCCCCTGTGTCCCAGGTTCATATAACATAAAGAGTACACTGTGCACTAATGTTGACACTGTTTTGGCAAAGAGTTAAAATTGTTACTCCACTGATTTAGTACAGCACTCCTATAATACTGTCAGACTCAAGATGGACAGTTAAAAAAAGATGCAGCAGCCTACATTACCCACAATGCAGCGTGGCCGCTGACAGCTGGAGCCAGAGATTCTGGTGTTTTTTGTTTCTGGAGCGTCTAGCCTTTGAAAAGTTCCTTCTTGACTTTGGAGATACTAGTTTTCTCTGAGCTTTCAGCCCCATCACATGATCTTCATCTGCTGAGTTCACTTCTTGGACAAGAAATCCTAAAACGGATAAAATCGCAACAGCCACTGTCGACAGATCCATCAGTGACCGATGAAGACCATGCGACACAGTTGAAATCTCTGAATCCTTTTTGTCAGTATTCAATTTCGAGTTAAAAACTTACCACAATGTTGGTAAAAAAAAAAATGTTCAAGGATTTCTAAAAGTTATTGAAGTTCTTTCATGATTCTCTGAGCTGAAGCTGGAGACTTTCTATCACTCCTCTAGTTCCATGTTGCACTGGACGATTGTGTCCTTGAACACAGTCCAAACTGAGCGATATTACATGCGAGCATTTTAAATTAACTTCATTTTGGTATTTTTCCAAAGGGAACACATGAAATACTCAAGAATGAGTAAAAATGAGTATGTAGTATGAAACTGGGACACAGTGCTGGTTAGTAATCAGTGGCTGGACAGGCTCTGTGAATGCTTTATATAATTGGTTCAAACGCTTGCTTTGGTCAATTCAACAAAATACGCTAAAACTTTCCCTTTAAGACGAGATCAGCACGAGTTCATTAACATCTTCACGTTCAGCAGATTTAGTTCCCAACATATTTTACGAGCAGGTGTTGTTAATGATTAACTGGCTGCTTAAAGACACACTCGCTAATTCTGTGTGAAGGTGTCGAGTTTCAAAGCATCGCGAGTGAGAAGGGAGGATACAAAATGAATGTTCTCAACCTTCCCTGTAAGTGTCGGCTCGAACAATGTGCGCGTTGGGGAATCCCATTAGTTGAGTGGTATAAAACGCATACCATGTGACCTCCATGATCGAGGTTTGGTTATGACCACCAAAATATGGCATAAAAATGAGTTCAAGCCCTGAAAGAAGTCCCCCTGAAAGCCCCTTGGTTAATGAGCAGCAGTGTGGAGCTCTCAGATCTTAACAACACTTGCACGTTTCCTAAAGAGTAACTTAACACCTCCACTGGTTTGACTTCTCACCGTGCTGCAGTGATGTACAGGTGTACTCCAGAGCACTGTGACATCACTGCTGGGTGTGGTTACAGGTGCAACAGAGCTCGCACAGCGAAACACTTTCAGCCTGGTGTTAAGTTACACTCTTAAATATTGGACCTTCTTTTTAGTTAACGAAGGCTTCGTTAATGATCAGGAATGTTGATTTACACGGTCCCTTTAAAAGGATGATTGGTTGATTAGTAACTTAAAGCGCGTTTCATAAGAAACACCAGAAAAGTCCAAAAACAAAAGAGTTTTTACGCTTGGCTGTTGGTGTATCGATAAAAAGAAAATGGAAATGAGGAGGCTGTAACCTTCCTCACATTAAGACATGAAATTAACAGAAATGTCGTGCTTCCATCATGTTTTCCAAATTGGTTTTCCATCGTTTCTTTGGCTGGAGCTCTTTTAATGACGTCGTCTCGTTGCGTCCTCTTCTTCTGCGGCGGTTTAATTGCACCGACTGGAGAATTAGCTCCACCGGCTGTTTATCTCCATGAGCCAAGTCTTAATATTCACACAACGGCGGTGGATTTGGTTCAAATTTGCATTAAATTTGGACTGAAACTTCACGTGAGAGTCCTGAGCTACCCTTTAAAAAAGAGGTTTGTTGAAGTCTACATAACTTCCCTTTAAGAGGAGGATTTGTTATTGACAAAGAGGATTGGCTGCTTAACATCACAAACACTCCCTTTAAAAGATCCAACATTCCCTTTAAGTGGGAGTTTGATTGATGATCAAAAAGATTTGTACCTTTCTAAACCTTCCTCTCAGAAGGAAGCTTGGTTTGGTTTTGTCAACATCCTGAACCTTAATGATCTGTGTTTCTGAACGTTCTGAACTTTCCCTTTAAGAAGAGACCAGTTTCATAATCAGCACTTTGCTGCGAGTTCGTGAAAACCCCTGAACTTTTCCTTTAAGTCACTCTGAAGGAAGCGGCATCCGTCTCGTGAGAGGGGGATTAGCAGGTTGTGAACTCGGACGGACGGATGTTTGTGGCTGAGGTGATGTTGTGCGTGACCTGTGTTGCCGTGGAGACGGGAGGAGGAGGAGGAGGAGGGTGAACCGGAGCACTGAATGTGTGCCTGCAGCAGCAGTCTGACTGTACACAGCGACCGATCGACCGACAGACAGGGTGGATTTAAAACAAACAAACAAACAAGAAAAAAAAAAACAACAAACAAAAACGCCGAGTGCCAAAGCTGGGATCTGCTGCATTCTCACTACACTTTTAAAAAAAAAAGGGTTCTTCTTCTTGTTGTTGTAAATAGGATATATATGTTTGTTTGTTTGTTTGTTTTGTTTTTCCTGTATTGCTACAGATTTGTAAAATTTTGCGGAAAAAATTTTGTTACATTTTGTAAAATGGGAGCAATTCGTCCCCCCCGGAAACCCTCCTTGTTTTTTGTTTTATTTGAAACCCCCTCTCTCTCTCTCGGTTTCTCTCGGCTCTTTTACGTCTTCTTTTTCTTCTTTCTTTTGTTTTTTTGTCGTTGATGGACTTTTAAAAAAAAACGGTGCCAGCAGTGGTATGCGTGTGTGTGTGCAACTTCATTTTTTTTTTTCTTCTCTTCTCCGTCTCTCTTTTTCTTTTTGTACTGAACCAGAGTGGAA
>NTHP01000874.1:99134-113568 GCA_003416845.1 Oplegnathus fasciatus | reverse complement strand
AAAAAGAAACTTAAGCCAATCTGCACTTCTTGTTCCGACGAACATGCTTGTATGACCAAGTGACTGTCGTGGATCTTTGTTTAAAACTGATAAGGAACAAACAAACAACAACAACAACGTGGAAAAAAAACAACAACAAAAAAAAAAAAGCAGTTGAGAAACTGTCAAAATGGTGGCAAACGCAGAAGGATTCAACGGTAACGATCACACAACACACTCTTGACAGTAAAAACCCACAATCCAGAATCATGCTGCCTGAATCATACTTTAATCTCTCTCTCTTTTTTTCTCTGTTTCCCTTCCTCGCTCTATCACTTCGTCCCCTCTCTTACTTTTCATCCTTTCTTTGTCTCTTTCTCTCGTCTTTCTTCTGTTTCCCTTCTTCGTTGATTGTTTCTCTCTCTCTCTCTCTCTCTCTCTCTCTCTCTTTGTCGTCCTGCACACCATCATACACACCTGTAATAAACAAAAACAAACAAAAAAAGATAAATAGCCTTTTATTCAATACATAACTACATGTTGGCTTGGTAGGCTTAGTTGAAACTAGTTCCATTCCGACAAAAAAAGAATAATAGTAAAAACAAAATATGAGCTTCTTTATGTATTGCTTCTGCCGCTGTAGTGTCCTGGTCAGATTTAAAGATGATAAGACTACATATATCTGAAATACTGTATTTACAAATGCATACCAGGGCTGGCCTCAACAAACAAACAACACAACAACAGGGGGAGGGTTTTCAACTCCGTCCACTGGGCGACTGATCGGTAGCAGTGACAAGTTTTTGTACGAAGCTCCGGCTGCTGGTTTGAATCGATCAAAATGCTTGTTTGTTCGCTTAAAGTCTTCATAGTTTTTTAAACTCGTGGCGTTCAGCATCACTAAAGCTCTCAGTCGCGCTGCTGCACGTCCTTCTGCAAAAACCCTAAAAAGAAAGCAGCGCTGTAAAGTAAAGAGAGGCTCCTGGTGGACGCACAGCCTTAGAAAGCTTCCAAGAGACTTTTATTTTTGCAAGTGTATAGTTTTAATTGAATATTTTTCTGATGAATGATTGAATGTATTTGCTTTGAGGAGTTAAGTAAATGTCGTGGGTTTACTGTCTGAATGTTTGAAGAGGAAAGAGCCGAGCACACTAGTACCAGAGCGTGAGGAGTCGTGGTAACAGCCAACAACTGAAGAAACATCTGTCAGAGGTCGTAATATTCTCTAAAACTCCGTCGGTAGTTCGCTGGTGAAATGGCGAAAAAGCTGCTTGTGGCCGCGGGAAAAAAGCCACAAGTTTCCTTTTTCCTGGAAGAGACTTATTTCAGAATAAAATTCCGAAAAAGTTGTTGGACGGCAGGAGAAGAGAAGTTACCGTAGATCTCTAACATCCAAAAACTGTGACGCGTAATCTGACAAAATGTCTGCTGGCATCAAAGTAGAATTTAGTTTTTAAATATTACACGTTCTTAGCTGTCTTGAGCCCTTTACTTCGAAACCAGTAACATTTTAGAAGATTTTTTTAAAGGCCCTGTCACACCAGCATTTAAAACAGCTAAATCAGTTTATTTCCATGACAAAGCCTCGATCAGGGAATTTGCACAGAAATGTTTGTTTTGCATCAAGTTCAGCTTCAGTGCATTTGACAGGTGAATTTACGCTGGTGACCAAGAGCAAATTGGTCTTTCTGGCTTCCCTCAAAGTTTAGCACGGCAAGCTAATTAGCTGTGTTGCGCCGTTCACTTTTATATAAGCCTCTACAAAAGAGGAATGGTTAATCGACAGTTATGAGACGTGTGAACTTAGACGGCTACAGTAGTTCACCAGCTGGTCCTGCGAGCAGTCACTACGTCAGCAGGCTTCCAGCTCCACATGTTTTGTGAGGGCGGACAGACGAACTCCGCTGTGCCACTTTCTGGTGTGACAAAGGCTTGAAGCAGCGAATGTCTGGTCGCAGTTTCTGGATGAGACAAACCATCCAGGCTTATTCACACTACAACAAAACTCTTTGGTTGTTCTCTGCCGGCTCAGGTTCTGTCGCTACAGACTCCAGTTTGAAGGAATATACAGGACGACTGGTGTGCTCGAGTCCTTCCTTTGTCTCATTTAAAGTTGTTCTGTTTGCTCACTTTGAAATGTATCTATTGGGTGCGCCTGGTTTCCCCCCCAAAAAGGATTTTCAGCGATCAGATCACATTTTTTCACGACCGCATGACGACATTGAGGCTGAACCGTTTTTTGGCACCCTGAAGTTTACTCTGATTGTACAGGTGGTCAAGTACTACCTGCTTTTTCCATGAAATTAGGTGAGCGACCATTTTGGCTTAAAAAAAACATCTTGATAAAGTGAGAACATGAAATACATCTTTCAGTTAACATCTTACCATCAATTAACCCTCTGAAATCTAGATTTAACGTGGATTTTAACCTTAAATCTCCATTTTTGATTGGTCTGCTCATTGTTTTAAAGGTTTGGAGTCAACTCTTTTTGTTCCTGTTTAGCTCACCCAATGTCACAGTTCTGGCTAAAAATATAAATCGAGGCGAGGTTTTATGGTTAATGCCGACTCCCCAAGATTTCTACTAACTGTACTACATCTTTGACTTATCCCCAGCTGTAACTACAGAGGGCTGTTTGTGCTCCAGACAAAATGTGTTGTCGAGTAAACTTCAGGGGTCTTTTTCCGTCCTCAGTCTTTCGCTGTCTTTAATTTTTAAATCGTTCTTTGGCACTCTGATCTTAATGTCAAATGTGTCACATGGCAAAATGTAGAAATACCTGTAGTGAAGGTGAAAGCTCTGATTGTTTCTCGATTTCAACACTTTCAAATTTGTCACTTTAGAAGCTTGAAGACTGTTTTTTTTAATGCTCGAGTCAATCAAGACGCGGCTTATGCCGATCTCCAGATATCTCGGTCACTCTGTGAAAGGTTGACTCAACCGACAAGTGTTCGGGCTGTCGTGCTGGATTCAAACTTTCTGCAATGCAAATCCACATGCTGTTCTGTAGGTACTGACAGGCTTCATGCGAGCTGAACACAAGCTGCATTTTCAAATCAGCGGTGATAACAATCACGGACAAACATCCTAAACAAAAAAAAAAGAAGTCTTATAGCATCTTGTGGTTTGATTAGACAGCTCAACCTCTTCAAACGGCTCAAACATCAACAACAGGATAAAAGGAGGCCTGTATTCGCCCATATTTTAATAAAAGGTATTAAGGTTTTCAGAGCTCTCTGAAGTCAGACATGTTTCCCTCGAGACTGGATTGTAGATTAAAACGCTGACTGATAAAGACACGACCAGCAGACTTTTCTACACTCCAACAATTGTTCACGAGGAGACAATTTTGCTGAGATATTCGAGTTGTTAACTGTCCGCTGTGGCTGTCGGAGTGGAGACACATCTCTTCTACTGCGGTTTTCTCTCAGACAGCAGAAGTAAAAATCACGTTTGAGCTGCTGAGAGTTAATAGATCAAACTCGAGTCCTGTGTGCGAGCAGGAGGACAGTTTCGGATTTCTTTTTGGGGGAAACCAGGAGCGCTAAAAGTCTTTTTAAGGGGAGTTGAGGCCAGCCCTGCTTCATAACTGAGGTTCTGCTTCTTCTACTACTGCTACTATCAAACAACCAGCCCTGGGCACAAAAACAGGCCTGAACACTGTTTCAGATCCTCCCTCCAGTACTCGAGGTGCGTTTGATTTTTAAATTCATATACCAGCATTTTTGAAAGTCTAAGTCAAAACCCAAAGTGGAGCACCGGCTTGTTTTCGTTTAGTTCCTGACGTCACAAAGACACTTCTGTTTATCAGCTCGTGGCCCAACGTGAGGCTGCGTTTCCTCAGTTTGGGCACCAGGTTGAAAGTGTCTTTGTAGTTTCTTGACTTCTAATGACAAAAATAGCCATCGATATTTGTTTTTACGTTGATTGAAAAGTATTCAAGCTCTGTTTCTGTTGCCCAGGTCAGCAAAACAACCTGTTGATGTCTGCTGTATTTCAATAAAACACAGCCTTTTTCAAAGGGTACACCTCTTCACTGTGTGTGTGTTTCTGTGTGTGTGTGTGTGTGTGTGTGTGTGTGTGTGTGTTATGCGTAGACCTGTATATAATGATGGACGACGCGTCTCCACTTCCTCCCGCTGTACAAAAATGAAGCCAAAATATCCGGGCGCTGCCATCTTGCGCTGGTGATGTCATTTGGAGCCAGAGTCTGCGCAGTAGTGATCGGGGAAGGATCAATCAATACACTCGCCCAACTCGATCGGTAATCAATAATTAGTGACTGCTAGTTAACAGTCACCTGCTAAAGCTACAGTTACATCTCCTCTCGATGTTCCTACTCTACATTCAATTCCCAAAAATGCGTCGCAAGGTGGCTCCGCGACTTCTTCACCGTGATTGACGTCACACCCCGTTTTTATAGCATCAAATAACTGATTAAAACCAAACTTATCAGAAAAACGAACACTTGAACAAACATCAGTGTGATAAGAACGACCTCAAATGACAGAAACCATCTTTGGGAAAAATGTATTTGATTTTTTTAGTTTGGCCGTCCACCCAGAACTTCTGCTTGGCAACAGTCACTGTGACAGCAAAAAACTCATGGAAGCGACCGCGCTCGGCTTCCAGAAATAGTTGCGACACATAACAACCCCCTGAAACATTTCTGTTTTTGTACAGATTAAACAAACAAGATACAACGTATTGATCAGTGAGCTTTAAAAGTGCTGTGAAGTTTGTTTCTTTGAACTTTAGACAGAGCCAGGACAGCTTCTGGTTCCAGTCTTTATGCTAAGCTAACTGTCTGCTGGCTGTAGCCTTACATTTAAAGTCCAAATGAAATCACATTCAGTCAGTCACACAGGCTGGAGGGGTCCATCAGTGTTTGATTGACAGCAGCTGGCAGGCTCAAAAGCCCTCTGTGGAGTTTTTAACTGGTTATGAAACAGTCTCAGTTTAATACTGATGCCTCTATATGACCTACACAAGCAAACGAGACCAACAGAGAGAAGATTGGCTATTTCTATTAGTTTCTAATAGTTATTCTTAATGCCGCCACCGGGTCGGGGTTTTCCGCGATATCAGACAAAACGGCGCTGGGGTTTGCTCTGGCTGAACTCCAGTTGCTTCAGCCGCTAACTGAAGGTCCGTCTCCGGAGCTGTCGCCTGCTATCCTCCTGGAGAAGTCGTCTCCTTGCAGTGGGGAGTGAAACAGAGGGAACATGTAACCTAACGTTAGGTGAAACACTACGGCCTTTGACCACAGGGACCGCCAAAATCAACACAAAATGAAAAGTTCCACTGAGCTGCTTTAAAGAGACAAAGTAACTCGTGCTGTAGCTCGATGTCGTGGTCAGACATGTCGTTAGTGGTACTGAAGAGTAATGAGCAGCTGATTCGCTCTCTAGCCTGCAAACCGATGTTCGCAGTGAACTTTTCCAGGTGAATGTTTGTTTGGTGGCTCGTTCATCAAGCTAACGTGCAGAACAGGACGTGTGTTCATGTTTGTAAGTTAGATAAGAAGGAGACTTCAGCACGAAGCCGACGTGGTTGTTGTTCAGAGTCTGAGGCTCTGCTGATTGGCTCAGTGTGACCGTGTGCTCTGCCTGCGATACAACGCTGACCTTACTGCTTTATGCAAGATTTGATTGGCCGTAACAAAACAAGCTCTCCATCTACGTAGACATACATATGAACGGTATCTGTCAAATTGATGCAAAACAAGGGGGGCGCCATCGTGAAACCAAAACATTTAAATACACTTTTCTCCCTTTTGGTTTCTGCCGTTTTCTCAAAGGAGAACGGAGCAGAAATTTACTTTTAGCAGACAAAATCGGACAGACATGAGAAGGAATCACTTTTAGGCACCACCAGTCCTTTTGTGATGCCAACAGTGGACGATGATGTGTCCACACAAACCTGATGAACTTCTTTCTTTTGGCAGTTATAAACCGAACACGAAACTACAAAAAGGAAAACTCTGGTTTGGACTGAAGTTAAAAAACTGTTGGTGTGATTTCATCCAGGGTTCATTTCTTAGAGAAACATTTTTGACCTCCTGCTCTCTGAATCCACAATTCAGACTGAAGTGAGGTGAAGCCTCGGCTGATTTCACCTGTTAGACCCACTTCAGTCACGAAAAGAGGGAGATGTTGGAGATGAGAGGAAGGAAAATGGTTGAAAGAAAAAAAAAAAACTTGTGCGGCCTTGAAACTGTTGACGCCTGATGCAACAGTAAAAGATGAGGGAGGCGTTTCCTGCCTGCCGCTCGGCTGTTTAGCATTTCCATCCCGTTCATTCTGGATGTTCTCCACGTCGCTGAGCCCATCGCAGGCGAGCTGTAATATCTGGTCGGTATTCTCAAAGGATATCACGGTGCTGGTGTTAATTTAAGATAAGCTCTGCCTTTGGAATCACAATGAGAATGAAGGGGGCTGTAAAAAAAAATTAAAAATGAATAAGAATAAAGGTGAGGAATCACATTTCGGGCTGATAGCAGCACAGGGCGGATTGAAAGCTGTCGTGCCCTCAGAGCGCTCGGTGTGTGTGAGTGTGTAGTTCTTCTAGTGATGTGTGCAGTGTGTGTGTGTGCGTGTCTAAATATTCATATTGTGTGTCGAGTGTTTGGGGTTTGAGCTCGTGTCTCAGCAGATAAATCGACCTGTGAAAGATGAACATTTCTACAGAAAACACTTTTTGTGTATGATGCTGCGTTTGAGCCCCGTGGGAAATCAGGTAAATATGAGTTCTCTACTTGAAACACTGTTTTTGGCAGCTTCCCAGTGGTAAATACTGCTTGAAGATTCAAGCCTTGATAAAATTTGTATTGCCTTGTGTAAAGAAACTTGTATTTATTATAAGTTATATGTATTATATATTAGATTATATGAGAAAATAAGCATTTTTTCCATCTCACAGGTGATTTAGTTCTAATAAATCTTAAAAAATATCTTGAATATCATGTTTTTTTCAGATGTTTTTGACATTGTGATGTTGAAGGAAACTAGCAGAGGTACACATGCGTTTAAAGTCGATATTAAGGCTTGGTTTGCACAAACATGATCGCAGTAACACTTTCTTTTTAAGAGTCCACAATTTCCAAATAATATTCTTGTATTTTCCAGTAAGTTTCCCAGAAATAACTGTGTAATGTGGTACTAACTAGCAACAGTGATCGATTAGTACACTTCTGAAACGTGGACAGTCTTTTAGCACAGCAGGTGAACTGACAATTCAACATACATGGAGAATATCAGTTCTAAAATAATGAATTAATTGATATTTACTTGGAGTTTTTCTTTCAATCAAATTCCTCTTTTCCCTGTAATTGGTACCAAATGGCAGTTCTTTCCAGTAAACTTCCTTAATGTTTGTTAGATAATTAAGGACGAAGCTGCACGAGTCCTCCCATGAATGTGGAGTGCTGAGAATTAAAAACCTGAAGGAAAATATGAGAAATATCTGGAGTTCCTGGTAAGTTTTGAAATCTTTGATTTGTCTGAGCTGTTTCCATGCACACAGAGTTGGTTACATAGAACACATCAATCAAATGCCCACATCCATTATTTTCTGTGTAAGCCAACGCACCAGCAGCACCAAGATGCCAAGATATGCCACTGTCCTGTTTCCCAGCAAAAAAAAGCAGCAGTTGTATCACATTCACTACCTGGTTTGGCACTTTGCAGCTACTGTATCTGGACTACTTCATCAAATCATGCGACACAACGATGCCAGCGTGTTCCCTGTGGGATGTTCTGGAAGTTTGTTTCAGATCTGTGCAGAGAGTCACTGTCTGGATGTTGATGTTGTAGGTCCTAAATCATTTGGTGATTTATAAATGAGAAGCAGTATTTTAAATAAACTCCCTGACAGGCTGTAAGGACCCATTGTAGGGATGTAACATAACATGAAGAAGTAGCCTAAAAGTATGAAAATATGCATCCTTGAGCTGAAGATTGATCACAATATTAACTAAATGTGATTCGTTATGATGCCAACTTTTCATGTCATCCATTACCAAGGCTTCAGTCCCTGTCCCCCTCCAGAAATCTAAAATCAGTTTGCATGAACATGTTTAAATTATTTAAATGCTTAACTGAGGAGTTTCTCATATTTTTATTTTTAAGTTTAATTTTATGACCTGCTTGTAAAATTTGCTTTATTTTTTAATCTAAGAGTTTCTCTCATTTGCATTTGACGCTAAAACATATAAGAAAAAAATATTTAGTAGTGAAGAGCGATAAAAAACTGCAGTTTTTGCAGAATTTGGAGTTTGTTTTCTTTAAAATCTTGTTAAAAAGAATATGTTTAGTTGAACCGTGTCCCTTGTGTCATGTATCATGCCGTACCATGAGCTGTATTTTTACACCTGCAACCCACAGGCATGGTGTTCTGCTGGACTACTGGGTTAAATCCCGAATCTGTCTGGGGAATCAGGACCTGAGTCTGAGCGAGGCCTCCCCTCCTCCAGTTTCCCCTCTGAGGCTTTTCAGCAGCAGACTGCGTTTGTACTCTGCAGCTCCCAGGTGTGAACGAGTGTAACTGTGTGAATGTGAATCAGGATGATGTTGAGAAACACAGCACACGCTCAGATAAGCTTCCCGGCATGAATAAAAACGAAAGAGAAAAAAAATCTTAGGCGAGAGTCCCGTGAGAAATATCTGCCTAGATTTTCTTTGCAGACTCCAGGGACTTGAAACCGGCTTCTTTTTCGCTGCTGTATCTCTTAAAATGTTGAACACACACCCAGCTGTGTGAGGATGTACAGTAAGTATCACACATTTGAGTCCTGAAGTCCTGCTGATGCACTTCAGATCAAAAGAGAGTCGACACATCACCGGTCAAATTACCAAACAGAAGCCGTCTCGCTGGGCTGCATCTGCTGCTGTATGGAGTAAACACCATTACATAACATGTCTGTGTCTTAACTTGCTGCTGAGACACAGCCGCCATTTTCTTTGCATGTCAGATGCGGACAAGACGCCGGCGGGGAGATGACCAGAAATTCTCAGAAAGGCTTATGCAATTCGTCATTGTGTAATTGTGTCTCTTCACGCCGCGGCTCGGCCTCTAAGTGGATGTTGGTTTTCCTCAGAGCGGCTCCGAGCTGTTGCATCACCTCAGCTTGTGCAGTGCAGCGTGTGTTTCTCTGTACGTTATCCGCCCATAATTCAAAACCTCGATGCATATTCATTCACAGAGCCTGAACAAAGGCTCCATGAGATATTTTACACCTCAATCTGGAATAACTTGGCAGTAAAATCACTCTGCTCTACTGTGAAAATAGACCGAAACTAAACATAGAAATTACAACCAGAGAGAAGTCTGCAGGAAAAGAGCGTGAAGAGTTGTTGTTTTTTTCACTGCTGAACTTTAACCTCCATCTGAAGGGCAAACATGAATCAACATATGAAACATGGCAGCTTGATTTGTTGTCTAAATGCCTTCAAAGACATTAAAAGATCTGTTTGTACTTGTGACCAAAGCTCGTCACGAAACAAATGTGCTGCGGTGAAGCTCGGCTGTGCTTCTAAATACAGAGCGAGCAGAGACACAGTGTGTGCATGCGAAGCAGGAATCATAAAATAGTAAAAGGTGGGTGTTCATCTTTATCCTTTTATTAACAGGGACACAACCCCCTCCCCGCCTCCCCTCACACTCACAGTTCACACTCTGTGCAGAATAATAATCGGATACTTTATCAATCCCTGTAGAGAAATGCTCTTTTTGGGCATCTTCCACATGGAGGTCAGAGGTCAGGCTCAGCAGCCCTGGAGCTGGATTTGGGGTCTCATGTCATTTTTGTTTTTTTTCCACCAGCAGGGTCTTTCACACGATTGCTGCATCTCAATTCAGGACCAGATCCTTCGAAGGATGCTGCCCAGAAAGACGTTAAGATGGACCAGAAGTCTCAAATGAACCGACGCTTTCAGACGATGGAGCCAAAACTACAGGTGTGTTCATCAGGTGTCAACAAGTATTTCAGGTTTATCGCTGGGAAGTAGCCCTAAACATTATCACTAAATACATCAGTCCACTTTTAATCATTACACACTGTGATTAACAACAGGAACAGTGGAGCCTGTCATTGATTTTTCCAATAAACAACGGTTTTGTGATTTGCAGGTCAAAAGACAGTAAAGTTAAAAACGTTACAAACAAATATTGTTTCAACAGCATTTAAATGCTCATTATCACACACTGAAATCTGGTCACTGAGATGCTGTTAAAACAATGTATGCAAGCCTAACTTCCTTTTCTTATTTCCCTCCAGTCTCTCGCCTTTTTCCTCTCCTCTCTGTACGTTTATGAAACGTACAAGATGTTAAGTGTTTGCAAATTCGAATCTTTGACTCTGTGTGCAGCTGCACCAACTCAACAATTCACTTTGCAGTCTGAACACACAGTAAGACTGTAGCGTGCTTTCCACAGTCTGTCTTCATGCATTAATCACATTCCTGTTAATACATGGACAGAGTTATTGGTGGCTGTGATCGTTCTTCCCGTCCATACTGGCCGTGAAGTGAAAATCCGCAGTCTTTGTTCGGTATAAAATTCCCTCTTTGTGTTTCCACAGTGATTCCTCGCTGAGCCGCGGCGGACGGATGCGTCCTGGAAGTCCTGCATGCAGGTTTGTTGCTGACTGCTGAAGCCTCATATGAGCTTTAGAGTTATGTCCTCTATTACTTACAGTACATGTTAGACAAAGATCGCTTCACTGGCTGTATGGACAGGTAGGAATGATTACAGCAACTCACTAACTCTTCCAACAAACATGGCATGTTGTTAAGAAAAATAATATATTAAACATGAATCATTTTAAGAATAAATACAAACACTTTATTTACTTTTTTATCCTACAAAGTCAAGGAGAAGATTATTACATTTCAAGAGCACCATGACAACTCTCCCCATGCTGAGAGGCCAGTAGGGACTGTAGGCTTTATATACCTGAGACTGTAACTCTACCACACCTGTTTAAAATGTCATTTACCTCTGGCAGAGGCCACAGCGAGTCCAGCTGTTTCCCATCAGCTTGATGTCCTGATGTGGCAACGCACACACAAGCTGTGATCTTACATATTCACCTGCACACGCATCAGTCAGACTTTAAATATCGGCCCGTGCAGGCTGAGATACAATAATAACTGTAATAATAACTAATCTGAATCTCTGCGCAGCTTGAATTCACCCCTCTGTGGTTTAAAGGCATCATGGGACTTGTGCTCTCTGAGTTTCCAGTTTTCAGTCTCATTGAGCTGTTTGAAGACATACTGAAAGCTTGAAAAACCTTTGTGCTGCTCGTACGTCAGTAAAAAGACTGTTTTCTCTCGATACGAGGCCGGTCTGCTCTCTCCCTTTGAGCTTCTGCCTGCTATATCACAATTTGTACAAAATGATGAAACAGACGTCACAGACTAACGGAGTTACAGTTTGATATAAAAAGAAACAAACAGAGGCAAAGAACAAGTTGTACAAATATTTTTTGGGGGGAAATGAAGGAAAAAGAAAAAATGAAAATAGAAAAATTCATGTCCTCCGCTCATCATGTTGTGATTATCAGGTAAAAGTGCTGAAAAACAAATCTTTCAAACTCATATATTCAGCTCACATCCAGGAGTTCCAGCTGTTTGTGAATCACGTAGTTTAAGACGCCGCTTTTGGTAAAAAGTAAAAAAGTAGTTTATTAAATGGAGCAGTAAAGTTTCTCGGCTGTTTTTGTTATCATGGACGGGCAATCCAGGATGTGTGTTATGAGAAATTTAATCAAAAGTTGATCCGGCGTGTGAATCATGCTTTAATGGGCGGCTGCTCGTCAACAGAGAGGCGGTTACCCCGATCAGACGAGATATTGGGCCTCGCCAGGAAACCTACGATGAGCCATCCTGCTGCACTTTATTATTTTTTAACCTTCGTGCGCAGCAGGTTTGTGAGCCGCAGCAGCTCGACTCACATTCACACAGCTCCACACTGGGAACTTCCCATTACAGCCACAGCTCCATACTGGGAGCTTCCCATTATAACCACAGCTTGTAACTGGTCAGCACTGAGCAGATGCACTGAAGCAGCTGTTAGACTTTAGTAACCCCTGAAGTGAAATCCCTGCGCTGCATTTGACCCATCATAAATATTCAGGCAGGAGTAAAATACTTAAACCCTCAGAACATGAGGCTCGTTGTTATCAGTTGTTACCAGAATCAAAAGGATTAGATTGATTTAAACTGATTTTTACCCACATTTCAGATTTTATTAGTCAATCAAAAGTCGTTTCAGCCGCCAGAAGGCAGTGGTGATCCTGTCTCAGACAGGCTGCTGATGGCGTCACTCGAGGTGAGACTTAGCATAAAGGTGTCTTCATTTTAATAATCTTTATTTTTAGAGCACTTTTCAACAACAGTCTACAGCCATGCCAGCAGCTCTGTGAGGCTGATGTAAGCATGCCAACGTGCTGACAACGACAATATTAGCATGTTTAGGAGGATATAATGTTTACCATGTCCACCATGTTAGTTTAAAGTTATAATCTCGAAGATTTTCATTTAAATAAACGTCTGTTAAGTCACTATCTATCGCCGAATGATNGCAGAGTTAGGCTTTTAACACAACAGACTCGCTCTTCAACTCACCTGTGTGTGAAGTGGCGTGCTGTTGTTTCCGGTGTCTGCTGGCGTTGTGAGTAAACGGTTATTATGGCCGAACAAACAAAGAAAAGATCAACGACTGCAGACGATGAAAGTGAAACTGAAACTTAAATGAGGTCAAAAACACACCTGCAATTACTGATTATCACCATAGGTACCGTGAAAGACGACAAAATGAAAATCTTCGAGATTACAACTTTAACGTACGTGTTGACCTGATGATGGCGCTAGAGGAAAAGTCAGAGGATCACCCAGGTTATTATAGTTCATCCTGAGAGGAACATGACGGTTTGTACCACATTTCATCACAATACATCCAACAGTTGTTGAGATATTTTGCTCAGAACCACACATGTGAACCTCATGGTGGCGCTAAGGAAAAGTCAGAGGATCATCCTCTGGGGACCATGAACGTCTCTTTAAAATTTCACGGCAACTCATCAAATAGCTGTCGAGACATTTCAATCTGGACCAAAGTGGTGCACCGACTGAGCGACCAACGCTACCGTCTCCTGAGAATTGCTAAAAAACAGTAAATGCATAAATTAAATTACATTTTTTAATTCATAAAATTTATAAAAACATATAAAGATTATTTTGAAAATGCACGAACCTAACAGGATCTTTTAAAAAACTGTTTTTATTTACCCAGAAGTCTTGGACTACTTGGTGTCGGAGACGTTTCTCTGCTCATTCAAGAGTCTTTGTCAGTTTTACAGAACTGCAGAAGAAACTGATCGAGCCTTTGACTTAATATGTGTCGGTGTTTGATGACTGAGTATCTTAATAAACGTATATCTGTTTATGTAGCTGCTGTTCATTTATCGAAAACAAACAGCTTCTGATCAGCTGACATGTTTAATGTCCTGATATGATTAAACTGCAGGTACAAGAACTGGAAGAGAACAGAAGATGAAGTTATCTGAGTTTTAACTTTAACATGAAATTCTGTCCCAGTGTCCCTTTAAGAAACAGTTTTATCAGAATAAATTACACAGAAAAGGAGCCTTCGTCCCCAAAACTAATAACATCACCTTTCCAAAGATGGTTCTCCTGAGAAAGTTGCTCGACTCGGAAAATCTTTGCAGAGCACTTAATTCCAAAAACACAGGAAAACAGAGCGGTGAGTCTCACCAGTGTGAAGAGCTTTGACTGAACTCAAGTGGGCAACAAGCTCAGAAATAGTTTAAGTAATCACATTTTGAGCTACAGAAACGAGTTTATTCTGATTGATCACTGATTACTAAGACTCCATATAAACTTTGCAGCTCTACTCAGGAGGATTTTTTTTCTTACTTATTTAACAGGGTTATTTATATTCACCGCATTAGAGCACTGCTGTCTTTTTCAGGAACACTCTGCTCATTCTCAAAGACGTTCACACCTGTTAAGCCGCCCAGTACAACCACAGCCGGATCTGCTGGCCTACAGGGGGGCGCGGCACAGTGATCATTTAAATATGAGATAACAGTACACGCTTTTTGGACAATCTTTCCTGGAAGACGTTCGCGGTGTTGCACTCGGCTGTTCACACGACAAGTGGCAGAAGTAGTTGTGTGAAGAATGAAAAAAGAGAGCTCGAGATTCAAACACCAACCCCTTCATCAGCCCTCCCCCCCACATCTGGCCAATCACTGTGTGAAGTGGGTGTGAAGGCTGGAGTGTCAGTTTCAGAAAGTTAGAGAAATTGTCAGAAACACCCCCCCCCCTCCAATACCAACGTCAGAAAGGTGTGAGGAGGAGGTTTTCACATACTGTTCTATCATCTGACAAGGACTGCAGCTGGAGGATAAAAATGAAAGACACCTCA
>NTHP01000874.1:70761-91487 GCA_003416845.1 Oplegnathus fasciatus | reverse complement strand
ACATGTAGTGCAGTAAAAAGTACAATATTTACCTCTCAGGTGTAGAAGGATAAAGTAGCATTAAATAGAAATACTGTTTATGCTCTTATGTCAGTGTTCAACACCCTCATGCTCTGATTGGTTGTTTAGAGCTGTGAGCTCTCTTACTATTGGCTGTGTGTGTGTGTGTGTGTGTGTGTGTGTGTGTGTGTGTGTGAGAAACAGATAAAAATGGCAACATGCATGTGTGTGTCACCCTGAGTGTGAGGGTGTAGTCGAGGTGGAGCAGAAACTGGATACCCTGCCAGAAAAGACACACATGAACGCACACACACACACACACATACACACACACAGAGTAACATCAAACCAACACACACTCCCTCTCTCTCTCCGTCAAGGTCGTCCAGCAGTTCTTCACAGCAGAAAGTGATAACAAGCTCAGAGACAAAGACAGACAGAACCACACTCTCATGTTAACAACCATCTTTCCAGCTTTAGCGCCCCCCCAACAGGACTCTGGACCCCAACCAGCTCCTGGTCCGTGTGACCCCCGATCTGACCCGGTGTGTGTGTGTTACGTATATTTAAACTCACATTAAACTGCAGCAGGGTGCTTAAAGGAGAACGCCACTGATTGTACACCTCAGCGTGTGTTTCCAGGTGTTTCCAGGTGTTTCCAGGTGTTCTGCTGCATATGTTAAAAGTAGTATAAAGCCTTCAGTGTCTCCAGCTGTGTGAAGTCTGATAAGCACACCTGAATCTGTGACTCACCTGCATTGTGGGTAACGTAGGCGCCAGGTTTTGACAAAGAAGAAAATGAAACAGACGATATCTCTGGTTCTGTCCATCGTGACTCCGACAGTGTTGCAGAAGTGCTTTGCTAAATCAGTGGAGTACTCTTTTAGTTAAGTACTATACAAGTACAACTTTGAGATACTTTACTTGAGTATTTTTACTTCATGCTACTTTACACTTTTTACTCCACTACATTGAACTGACAGCTGTAGTTACTTTACAGATTCAGATTAGTGAAACAATTATGTATTATTATAGATTAAGCTATAATTAAAATGAGCTCCACCTTTACCAGCTGCAACATTAAAGTGATGAACTTAAACTTAACTTTTGAATGCAGCACTGCAGTATTTCTACACTGTGGTATTGCTACTTTTACTGAAGTAACAGATCTGAGTACTTCTTCCACCTCTGGCTTTTACTTTGTGGTTATACAACACACATGTGATCAGTATAGTGATGTGACAGCACACCGAAGGGCTTCTTCCTAAAATATGAAAGAGAAGTTTAGTGAAAAGGAAGAATCAGGAACTAACAGCAAAAACACATTTCAAGAAGATGAAAAAGCTTCAGTGGTCACGTGTTCCAACATGGTACCAAGATGTTAAAAGACGACACAAAACACGTGACTTAAAATTAAGTGTTATAAAAACTTAATTTTAACACAATAAATACATAAATATTCACATCATAACACCTCCAGTCAGCCTGCAGACCTTCTGTGTGTGCAGAAGTTCAACCGGAAAAGTTTTCAGACTGTTTATATTATTTTAGAAGAGATAAAACTGTCCAATATTTCATATATTTTAGAGAAAAGTCCACCGTAGTTTTGTGTTTAAAAGCGCTGTTTCAGATTCATCTTGGGAACTGCTGGTAGAAAGCACCTGTCTTGTCACTGATTGGCTGATTAGCAGCAGGTGTGCAGACCCACTCACTGATCTGACCTGTGACACAGTGAGCAAACAGTCTGACTTGGGTCAGTTTTACCTGCAGCTTTGGATCCACCTGAACTCACCTGAACGCCGTCTGTCCTGCTTCTTCCAGCTTAAAGGTGAATTATAGACGAATGCGTTGCAGAGTTTTGGGCTTTGTGTGTTTTGATTTGTCGTATTTGTCTTGAAGAGGCAGATTCACACCCTCTTGTTTAACATCTGGAAAGAACTGGTCTCAGATCAGACTTCAGTCTGTCTGAATCTTTGGTGCATTTACACCTTGTCAAGTGGTGGGTACATGGTGCTTTATTATTCATTAATTAAATCACATCATTAACTCTCAGTTAGGACAAAAATAAGATAAAATCTTATAAAACAGAATATAATAAATCATTAATCATTATCAGGTTTATTTATAATTATTTATGAATGTATTAATGCTTCTACTGATTATATGTAGACATTTCTTATTAATGAGAGTTCATTCTTGAAACATTTGTTGACATTAAGCAGTTGTTCTGGAGCTTTTAGTTTTATCACATGATCTTCCTCGGTTTACCCAAATGTTCAAATTTCCATTTTCTGAGCATTTTAAGGGACATTTTTCAATTTCTAATAAGAAATTTAATGGGATATTTTTTTAGACTCTGAGCTTCCTCCAGATATTTTGCTGCCCTAGAATGAATCCAAAATGTAACAGTGGTGCTGATGTGTTTATTTTACAATGTCTATTTTAGTTAATTAAGACGGGAAGAGATAATAGAACAATAAGTCACTTTGGGAAATCTGATAAAGGAAACAAACATGAAGCTCTGCGGAGAGAAATCAGTCAGGTGACTTTTTCTTTTCTTCTACCTGTAAAAGCAGGAGAGAGAAGACGTACACTGTGTCATTAAACACAGCTTTTTATAAACTCGTGATTTAATACTGTTGTCAGAACAGAGGAGAACCAGGCCGCTGCGTCTCAGAATAACTTTAATCGTACAAACAACAAACTAAGTGACACGAGTACATTCAGACTTTATTTTCCTGTTTTTCATACCAGGAGTCAGACGCTCCGTCGTCCCCACGAGACTCTTCAGCTCCTTCAGCACGTTTTTGTGAAGTACCTTTGACTCAGTATTTTATCGTTCCTCCTCTAAACTTAATTAAATCAAATCAAAACTAAATTAAAAGTGAAACGTGGGAATGAGACAACAGGACCTGGAAGTGTTCAGCATGTGAAGTTTGATAAAAGTTTCTTTCAGGGTGGATGTCAGTTGAGTTTCAGTCCCACTGAGGACGTCTCCAGCTCTCACATCAAACCTCCGCTGTTTGGTTTTTACATCAGGACGTAAATACAAGACTGTGTTTCATCGACCATCTGGGCTTGCACAAGAAATAAGTCACATAATCCTTAATTCAACTTTATTCAACAAAACCACAGAGGTAACTCCAGATGGAGTTAGCGTAGTACAGAGGAGCTACAACCTCATGAATAACCTCCATTTCCTCTTTTTCAGGTGTTTCTTTTTGTCTTCATTAAAGATATAATCTCGAAGATTTTCATTTAAATAAACGTCTGTTAAGTCACCATCTATCGCCAAATGATGCAACACAATGGTGATTGAGCCTATGGCCCACTGATGAAAGCCTGCAGCATTTGCAGTATTACGCGGCACACAGTTCGGCTTTTAACACAACTCACCTGCGTGTGAAGCGGCGTGCTGCTGTTTCCGCTCTCTGCTGGCGTTGTGAGTAAACGGTTGCTATGGCCGAACAAACGAAGAAAAGATCGACGACTACCGACGAGGAAACTGAAACTGAAGTGAGGTCCAAAGCGCAATTACCGATCGTCGCGAAAGACAACGAAATGAAAAACTTCGAGGTTATAACTTCATTTCTCTTCAATCTTTACAATGTTCACCATCTGAGTTTAGCGTGTTAGCATGCTGACATTAGGCTGGCAGGAATGTCTTCTGCAGGTGTTTGGTCGTAAACCAAAGTATTGGACACGCATTGACCTGATGATGGCGCTGGATGAAAAGCTCGTACAGTTCATCCTGAGGGGAACATGAACCAAGTTTCGCAGAAATGCATCAGATAGTTGTTGAGATAATTTCAGTCTGGACCAAAGTGGTGCACCGACCGACAGAAACTTCACAAATTAAATGAAAAACCAAAGTAGAAACCAACAACAAGACAAGCAAGCTAATAATAAAACAAAAGACACTGAACTGGGCCAGAATTAAATGAGGTAAAACTAATCGAAACAAAATTAAGGAAACAAAAGAACAACTCAAGTTAAAAAAAAAACTAAATTAAAGTCGAGATCAGATCTCAGATGAAGGTTTGTTCTAATAACAGATTAAATAATCATGCTGAGGTCACGTGATGACAACAGAGCACTCAACATGAAGCAAACTGAGCTTACATCTAAGGTTCTTTGTCTTTTCTTCCAGGTAAAGAAGGCAAGTTTGTACTTTTGTGGCTCCAGAACGGCAGCGAGAGGTGAAATATTTGGACCTGTAAGATGCACTAAGCTGGTTTACCAACCCTGGTTTTGTGATGCCAAGTTGAAGTCAAACAGCTGACAGAAGAAAAGAGGATCTGATGTCGGTGAGTTCAGCTTTCTGACAGTTTGGGTTCAGGTTTTGGTTAATCACTTCCTGTTGGCAGAGAGATTAGAGAACACACCCGGCGTTAACTCGGAACAAAGACTCCTGTCTGGTGCAGGTCCAAGACATTTTGATGCGGACAGTTGACTCATTTAATAGTTTAATGAGCGTGTGTGGTACTGAAATATGCTCGGAGTACACTTTAGGCTGTCGGAGAGCCACAGCCGACAGGTAGAACCGGATCTGAAGAGTTTGGCAGAACACTTGAATTTGTTCACCAAACATTTCAGAAGCCAGACTCACACAGCAGCCTATTCTCACCACCGCCACATGATTTCTCTCTCCTCCAACTCTTGTTATTAATAACTTAAAATCAGCTGATGGTGCAGACAAACCGTGTGGAGCAGAACCAGATCTGGGTCCTTTTTTTTATTTTTTTATCTAAAGACAGGAGCTGGATTGAATTTACTCGCCCAGTAAGTCATAGAAAACACTGAACAAAATACAGCGAGCCTGCCTCTCTCCAAAGGTAATAAAAATCCACCTCACTTGTTGGTCTAAGACACATCTGGGCATCTTTGTGTCATTTCATACCTTCTCTGTCTCTCTCTCTCTCTCCACTCATTTCCTTCTTATTTTCTCTGACAGTCAAATTAAGACCAAAAAATATTTTTGAAATAATAATTAATAATAGTTGTATGGATTTTTAATGTTTTCTGTACATACCTAGAGGATGAAAAGAACCATTGAATCAATCCAAAGTTCGGTAAATGCATCATATTGTACATAAATGTAAAAAATTGGATCTTTTCCGCAGAGAAAGACGTTGAAAAGCTCTGTCACGACATTGTACAAAGCGATGAGCAGACGGACATCTGAGAGCAATCGGAAACGTGTATTATTCACAGCGGAAAAAAGTTCATTTTCCCACCTGCACAACTGACCTTACTCGTACAAAGTTACTTCATTTAGAAATTCTTCAAATCACATTTCCTCCTTCTCCCTCATTGGAAAAAGTCAGGATCTGTGAATCTGCTGACACGTTTTGTTTCAAAAGTTTTGAGCTGCTGGACACGAGATGTCTCCTACTTGTGTCAGTTGCTTACTGAACCCTGATTGGCTCCAAACTAGTTGTGACACAGCAATAAGCCAAACACATTTTTTAAGTGGAGGTGGACTTTAGAAATAAAATCATTGTTATTTGATTTATTTATTTATTTTTTGGCTTTCATGGCGAAGCTAAGTGTCTTTTTTAAAAAACAGCAGTAAACTGAGACAACAGGGCTTTTCAGATTAAGGTACTTTTTAAAGTTCCAGTTCTGTAGTACTACAGACGCATGTATGAGACATAGTGTGAAATCAAATGTACATTTGGCTTACTCTCCTTTTCTTTCTGTGTATTCCTCTCATCTCTGTTTTAGTGCACTCCTCTTTTCTTCCTCTTCATCATCTCTTTTTTATTATTATGATCTGGTATCTTTCTCTTTTCTCATCCCTCTTCCTCTCTCTCTCTCTCTCTCATCTGATTTCACTTTTAGTTTAGAGCATTTCTACACCGTGGTATTACTACTTTTTTTATACTGACACTGAAGCTGTTGAAGCTACTTTACATTGAAACAAGCAAGGAAACAAAAGGGAGAAAAGAGACAGAAGATGTGGGAGTTGTGGGAGAGGCTGATCCGAGGTCCTTCATGAGGTTTTTCAGGAGACTCGACTTGTTCTGGAAGGTTTCAGTTTTTCCCCCTCGAGCACACATTGTAGAGTTGTATCTGGGTGGAGTGACAACTGGGTCAGTGCGGAGCGTCTGGTAGCAGCCGGATACAAAAACACGGCCTCTATATCTTCACTCTGCATCTGAAATCACATTCGACCTCCATCGACCTTCATCGACCCAGATACGATGCCACAGGAGGAGCAGAAATGTCAGAGGCAGCGCGAGGACGCCTTGTCCTCGTTTGACGAGTCGAATCGACAAACGAGCCGTTGTCCTGCTGCTTTCATGACTCCAGTGTTTACAGGCCCGCAGGCAGGTTGTCAGATACAAACCAACAGCTGGAGATTATCTGATGATGAATGTGAAGCCACGCGCGCTCTGCACTGACAAAAACAGCAGTTTCGACTGAAATGACAAACTGAAGAGAAAAACCTGCCTGACAGCTCCTCGTGTTGCTAATTGTTTGTTGTGACAAGATTATAAATGAACTCTTTTTCTCGTGACTATCAAATGCTTATTTTTGGACATCAGGATAAAAGCTCGTTGTGTGGAGGACACGTAGTAACTTTCTTGTGATCACCAGTAAACCAGTTTAAACCATAAACAGAACAAACATTTGTGTGCTGAGTTTGCTCTGGAGGGAGCGCTGACTGGTCCTGTGGAAAGTTTTATGACTTCAGTCCTCGTTTCATAGTTTTGTTTCCTGTTGTATATATTTAAAGGGGTACTCCTGATTTTACATATGCAGATTAATTTACTGCTCAGCCTGTGAAAACAGCTGTTTAATGTGGCTTTGTCACTGAGAAAATGACCCCAGTTACCTCATCTTTGGCTTGAGACAAGAAAGTACAAACGAGATCTCAGTGTTTACAAGGCAAAGAGGCACTAATACATAGTTTCTCAAAGCGCGGCTCGCGGGCCAGTGGCAGCCCTCAGAAGCACTTTGTGCGGCCCCCCGAACGTGACATGAAATGCATGCATTATATTTTAATCATCCGTCGTCCATTTCAATACTTTCACCTTCAAGAGCCGACATTTAATACACTCCTCAGCTACTGCGTCAAACTGCCTCTCTCGCAAGTCTCTCATATGGCTAATATCTGCTATTATAAAAGCTATTATAACACAGTTTGGGTTTGTTCATTTTCATTCCTCAAAAGCGGCTTAGATCATTATTATTTTACTTTTTAAACAATAGTTGTGATATTATTCACTTGGATTGATACCGCTCTCATGTCTGTACGGTAAATACGAAGCTACCACACAGCTTAGCTTAGCATAAAGACTGGAAACGGGGGAAAACAGCTAGCCTAGCTGTCTCCAAAGGTAACACAAAAACCCGACAACCTGACGATTTGTCGGCCGGGCGCATTGACTTCCTGTCTCTGCTGGTTCTCCTGGAAACCTCACGGTGACAATAAGACTCTTGTGATTGTTGATTTATTTATTTATTGGTTTATTTAACAGGGACCGTGCACATTGATAAACTTGCTGTAAATGTGTCAGAATTAGCCAAGAGGCTATTTTTCATCTGCAGTCCCTGGACAGACGTTACAAAGTCACCCTGAAACATTGTCTCATTTTTCTATGAACAAAAACTCATTATCAGAATAATTTGAAAGCTGCTATAATCACATAAAAAGTGGCTTCGACAACTGAATTAACACGAGGATTCAACAAACTGTGTGACTGCTTGGGTTGTCCGGACTTTTTGTCTTAAACAGAGTCGCTGCATCCTCGGATTTCAGAAATCATTCTGGAAAAATAATAAAACTAAAACATTTCTGGGATAATTTTGAACAGTTTTTTGTCACCATCCCCCGAATGTATCCTGGTTAACAAGGCGTCGTGTCTCCTTTGTTGCAGCAGCATTTTGTGTCGTCGTTTGAATGTTTTAGATAAAACTCAGCTTTAAAACAAACAATTCAACCACTCTGCAGGAGGAGGGAGAACTCATTTCCCTTTTTAATTGCATCACAAATCGTTTCAGGAATTCATTTTTCGGTGAAGTGGGTGTATTTTAAATCAAGTGTGAGCCGCTGATCACAAGACGTCTACACTTAATTTAAAAGGAACCTGAAACAAGTGGAGTTGAATTAAAAACACAGTAAATGATCACTTCACAAGTGCAATGTGACTAAACACGGCAG
Organism: Oplegnathus fasciatus; assembly: GCA_003416845.1. Taxonomy (NCBI): domain Eukaryota; kingdom Metazoa; phylum Chordata; class Actinopteri; order Centrarchiformes; family Oplegnathidae; genus Oplegnathus; species Oplegnathus fasciatus. The sequence goes on along the minus strand of NTHP01000874.1, from coordinate 83,317 downwards.
CAAACAACCTGACAGTCTGAATTTATATTTTTTTGCAGTGCAACGAGCCGTGGAAAACAAATGTGTGCTTTTGATGGTTTTATGTAGAGTGTGACGTCGCAGAGCTGGAATGAAACTTCAGGAACAAAGATGGTCTTCAGATCCAGGAGGCCTCTGGGAAATCTGGAGAGTCATGACGACAGCAAAGAGGTCACGCCAAAAACACATAAAACACACACACACACACCCAGATACAAATACATATTGTATGTATCTTACTGCATGTTCTTTGTTAGCCGACATGATTTCCTGAACCACAAACTCTGACCCTAAATGTCCTCTGGGTCAGTTAAACCAGAGCTTTGAACAGTGAACATTTTGATGTTGAACAGATGTTGAGTCATCTGCCTGCACGAAAAAAAAGAAAAAAAAAGATCCGCAAAAGGAAAAAATAAACCAAATCACAGACGGCTGCTGTAAGTTCAGTCCCAGCAGAGCGCCGGGGTCCCGCTCGCTGTTTAAATCAAGCTTGACTGATTGGTCTATCTTGCTGTCAATCAACAGGTCAATAATCCTGGTTGTTATGAACTAAATGAGCTGTCACACGTGGTTGTAACCGCTCTTTGCGTGTTGTCATAGTGATCCGAGCAACGTTTAAACATCACTTTTGACTCTGCCCCATTCTCTCTAACAGGAAATGAGGCTGTAAAGACAGTTATGACGCTTTAGTGAACTATTACTCAAATCAAACATGTCACTAACCTTCCTGACTTCATCAGGAATCTGAAATCTTTGTCGTTTAACTTATTGCCTATTTTATTTATTGATTATGGGGCTGTTGTGAGCTCATAGTTCCTGTCACTTTCACAAAAAAACTCCCAGAGGTCACTGATTAGTTACGTTACTGTTCTGTAATCAGCTCTCATATTTGACATCTTCACAGTTCTAATAAAATTTATTTTGTAGCCTAAATTCTGCATTTCAAACAGTCCTGGTTATGCTGAAACTGTGCAGTTTATTCATATCTGACGCTACTGAGAGACTTTGAGAGGCTGATAACTGGGCCTGACCCTGGACTGAAGGGGTTAATATTTATCGCTCCTTCATATGAAAATGTTCAATTTTTTTAAGTGAGCGCTGCGAAGTCAGAATTACATTTTCGTTTTTGTTGACATGCACCACAAACATTTCTTTCTCCACCAACAAAGTTTATGTTTGTTCAACAAGCCTTTCAAAATAAAAGAGAAAGTAGACTCATGTCGCCTCTCTGGTCGATGTCATGATGGCCTTTTAATACGAACGAGTGAGGTCGAGATCGGTTATTGAAACGCCGTGTGCAGCAGAACAAGAACATAACTGCCCCTTTTATACCCTCCCACTGACTAACCAGGGAGGACTCAACCATCAGCAGGGGAGTTCACCACACACACACACACACACACACACACACATACTGTATACACACTATTCAGCCAAATTAATATTTACACAGTATACAGTTTGCTTCATAAAGCAATAAGAAAAGGCACACAAGAATACTCCAGGTTTCTCAAAACCGGGATAAGGTTTTATCCAGGTTTCTGAAACCAGGATATGGTGTTTACATGTGCAAACATAACCGGGGTACCCCAAAAAAACGGATCAGAATCAAATTCATCGCCAAGTAGGTTTGCACATACAAGGAATTTGACTTGATATATTGGTGCAGGACATATAAACATAGTAAGTAGAAAAAATATAAGAAGGGAAAAGGTGACAGCAAGTACTGCGAGTCAGAAGCAGCTTAAATATATAAAATAGACAATAAAAATATGACATTNNNNTAAAATAAAATAAAGATATAGACAATATGTACAATATGGCTTATGTAAATGAGAGAACTGTACAGATTTATATAGGATGTGCAATATATTTGCCAATTATGTGCAAGAGTTCACAGTATTTGAAGTCAGTTGAACAATAAAGAATATTTGCAATGTGCAAATCCAAAAGATGTGCGTTAATGTAATGTGTAGTGGGGGACCATATCCATAACCATACTTGTGCACATGTAAACGCACTCATTGTGGTCATATTTCATAGAAAACACTGTTTGCTTCCTGTTTTCCTACCAAAGGTCAAAACTCATGAGCGCTGTTGATCCATCCATCCTGACCTCGTCCCTCATACAGACATTTTTGAACTAATTTACTTTTGTCTTATAAATCTTGAGCCATAAGGAAAATTATTTATTTTTTATTGTTGATAAAACTCCAGATTAACCTGTGAATACATTTAATTTTAATAAGATAGTTTTGCTGAACACCTCAACACACCTGCAGTCACCAAATCAGCTTCATAACATAATGTTTTTTTCTCCTATATTCCAGAACATGTTTCTGTAATTAGTATAATTTAGTATAGTTTGACTTGCGTGGTCCTGCAGACTTGGATGTAATTTCAGTTGTAGGTGCCGTCATGGTAAATTTAACTGGTTGTAACTCAGCAGTCACGAGTTTGACACACTGAAGACACCTCGGCGGAGGCGCGAGTGCTCTCTAGTCATCAGTAATGTTGGTGCAAAATTCAGAAAAAGCATCGAGTTTGACAGTTAGCAGAGACCAGAGTTGTTACTGTCCTCACATGAGGCTTCAGCAGATACTGATCCAATAGATGTGGTTTTTTTTAGACTCTTTGACCTCTTGTTGGTTTAATATCAATGGACAGATTCCTCTTTTCTAATGCTGCCATCAGGTCATGTTTGGAAATGTCAGAGTGTACATGAGAGAGTCAAGGTAAAGGCGTAAACAGGAGGTGGAACATTGATTTCTTGTTCACCTCGTAAACTCTTCTGAAATAGTAGTTCCCACAAGTCACTCTCTCTGAGTGAAAACAAGTGCAATAACTTACTTTTTTCTTCCACTTATCAGTTTAATAATGAGCCGGTACTGTTTTATATTTTCCTGATAATAAGAAGCCGACGCTGGAGCTGATCCTGTATGAGGACAACATGGCTTCACATACAGTAGGATGGTGTAACGCAGCAGACTGTACACAGAGCTCCATTTATCCAAACCTTCGAAGAACAACTCGGTCGGTGAAATGAGGCGTCCTGAGGGGGGAAAGCATCAGGCGGGAGTTTGTTGATAAAGTAGTTTTGGCGAGACATTAGTCCTGTTGTATTTTTGGACGGTGGCCTATATTTCCTCTTGTTGCGTCGCTGGTTTCCAGGTGTGAAGGAGTTTTAGCCTCGTAAGTCAGAGACTGTTACGTCGTCCCTCATTCACCAGAATCACTTTTATCATTCTCGTCTTTGTTGATGAAAATCGTTTTAGGAAACATGAATGTTCTCACAGCTGCATTTCCACCGTTGGAAAACCATTTTTTATTTGAAAATTGGACCGTTAATTAGTTTAATTTTACACTGGCTAACCATGTGACTCAGGATGTTACTGATCACTCTTGTAACATCCCATCTCCTGGTCCCTGAATTAATCACCTTTTTAACCCCGTTAAGACCGATAAATGAGCCCATTAATCGGTATCGGTGTGTATGTCGGCCGATAAGAAACAAGAAATTTCAGTACAGAAATGCTGAACGAGGTTCGAGTTAGAAACAGTGTCAGCAGAGTTTATCCACCAGAGAGAGCTGACAAGTTGATTTTTACACTGTAAAATGTTCCACACAAATCTAAAGAGTCCATAAAAAGATTTTGTGTACGTTGTGGGTTTATGTAAAAAGAATTTAATAAATAAAATATTACAGCTGAAACACTGTTTTTATGTTATTGATATAAAAAAATGTATAAAAATATCTGTTTTATCAATTCACTCAACTGGTATTGTTGAATTGATTAATGGTAAATCCTTTTGTGACTGGTTTATATAAATAAAGGCTACTCGATGAATAAATTAGGGAAAATAAAATGTAAACAAACACGAGCATCATGTTTATTAATCTACAATCAATCCACCAGACTCATTTCAGTATTGCGCGACTGTTTCATAAATCAGGTGCAGAGATTTTCTTATATCGCCGATCCATCCCATTGATCTGGACACAACAATTAAAAAATAATCACTCATGTAAAGAAATACAATAATATATTTCTTCCCCCTCGTGGTTTTCAGTCATGCAGATAGTTTCATGTATGAAGGTTTTTAGAAACTTCTGCTGCCAATAAAATGGCTTTAAATGGAATTCCCTTTTACAACTTCAAAGCTTTGAGCATCACAAACTGTAATTCATTCACCTCCACTGTTCTGAGGAGGAGCCAGAAATCTCATGGATATCTCCAGACCCTGCAAGGCTCCACTGGAGGTCAGTGGGAAATGTGTTTTTTGAACTGACCCTTTTATAAATGAAAGCCAGCACTTTGTAGCTTTGTAGTGACTTCACATAAACTGTAAACTGAAGGTAAATGAGGTTCTTTGACTTCCTGCTTTTTAAAAAACTTTGTTTAAATCATCTGAATTGTTTAAACTTGGATTGAATTCAGATGTGACGAATACCCTTTAGTTACAGACTGTCGTGGCTGACAGTAAGTCAGCATACTGATACAAGACTCTGCAATAATCCAGTTCTGCAGCTCTAAACATATGAAAACCCTGTTTTGATATATTTACTTTACAGGAATTTGTTTTGCCTCCTCATTTTTTGGTGTTTGACACTTTATCCACATTAATATTTTAATGTGTTTTCCATCATCTGTGTCTGTTTGCCATCTTGCTGCTGTATCACATGTAAGCTGTTGTATTTCTTTCATCTAAAGCGAAGGGACACAATCAGGCATAGTAGCTGAAGCAGATCAGCAGCTTGTCAAGAACCCAGACGTGTTTCTGAGCCCCTCCATGTGAGAAGGTTCAAAATCAGGGGTGGAAGAAGTACTCAGATCTTTTTAATTAAGTAAAAGTAATACCACAGTGTAAAAATACTACAAAATGTATTTAAAGTATCTTCAGTGAAATGTCTCCTGTGACTGATATCTGATTCTCTGTGACATTATTAGATTGTTCATACTGAAGCATCAATGTTAGAGCAGCATGTTACTGTTGGAGCTGCTCCAGGTGGAGCTGGTTTGAACTACTTTATATACAGTTAGCTAGTTTAGTCCAGTGGTGCCCAACCTAGGGGTCGGGCCCCTCCAAAGGGTCACCAGNNTACATCTGAGGGGTCGTGAGACGGTTAATGGGAGAGGAAAGAAGACAAAACAAAGTTCTGATGCACAAATCTGTTTTCAGTTTTTAGGATATTCTCTATTTTTTGAAAAATATTGAATTTCACCTCTTTGGACCTTGAACAGTTATTTATATAAAACATCTGAAGTTTTGAGGGGAAATCATTCCTCTGATGAACAACACAGACGTCTGAAATGTGACGAACTATCAGTCAAATGCATTGTGTTTTATAAGCTCATCATATGTTTAATTTAATATAAAGTGTACTAAGAAGGTAACTGTAGCTGTCAGATAAATGTGGTGGAGTGAAAATATAAAGCATCACAAAATGGAAGTACTCAAGTAAAGTACAAGTACCTCAATATTGTAGTTAAGTACAGTACTAGAGTAAATGCACTTAGTTACTTTGCACCACTGCTCTCAGACAAGTAATCTCAGATGAGCTGAAGCATCCTCCAGCTCACGGCGTGAAAGAAAAAGCTTTTCACTAATTTGTGAAGAGCTTGAATCTGATCCTTTTATATGCTGACGGTAAATGTCTGGTTGTATTTTAAGTGCCTGCATCCAAAAAAGAAAAAATACCAGCGAATAATTAGACTCAGTGGCTGAACCCCAAGGTCACAGGTTCAAGTTTCCTTTTGAAATTCCTATTTTGCAAATGTGTTTTCAGAGCTTAAATGTGTTGGAAATATTGAAAAGCTTTAAGAGAAGAGTGAGGCTGTGCAAAGCATTAGCTGCCGGTCGCAGCTGCACTGAGTTGTGGTGTTTTTGGATTTGACACACCGCTTTTTGCTTTTGACAATCAAGAGACGGCATCTAAAGGAAAAACTTGAAAAAGCTCTCACATATGAAGACTCAATGGCTCAATCAGCAAAGCAGATAGGTTTAGAGGTGACAGGATCAAGTCACGTCTCTTCTTCTAAAAGGCTGTTTGAAAGCCAACAACAGCGTAAAGACGTAAAAGCAGCTGCACAAGTGTGAAGACTCAAGGCTGCGGGTTTGAGTCCCATTTACAGCCTCAAACTCTGAGGAAGTTTTAAAACAAACAGCCGGAATAAAGACTGAAAAGCTCGAACACGACATCTTCTATTGTGAAGGGGATGAGTCAGATGCTGTGTGTCCGGAGATGTGGAGCCGCTGGTTTGATTCCTGCTCCGTCACCAATAACTGATGCACCAAAAACAAAAGCCAAGACGTTCTTTTAACATTTTATAATACAGACTGCGATTTACAGTGTAACTGTGTTGTATGGATTAAGTTCCAATAAGATATTTACCGGTTCCAAGACTGAACAATTTGTTAAAACCATTTTTCACAAACTTGTTTCCTGTGCTGTACCCTGTAAGTAACCAGTATTTACAGAAATACTTAAAGTATCATTTATTTCTCTTTTCCTCCAAACTGCCCAATTGTTACTTTCTCATTTCCCATTATCTTGTTTTCTAGTACTTTAACAAAATTACGATAAATCGCGGGCTTTACAAATATCTAAACATTCCCACGTGAGAATCAAAAACATAACGACATTCCCGTCAGACGACCAGAACCAAACAGCCTCCCAACTCCACTAGACTGTTGCAGTTAAACCACCAGCCACCAGAGGCAGCACTCTGATGTGCAAGGAAGAAATCTTGTGCAATCTTTGATTTAACAAGATTTGCATTGACTTTAATGGGAATCGCCCTCTTTCCATCAGTGGTGCCTAATTAGCCCTGCATGATTAATGCAGCCTCCTCAGTCATGTGAATGAGGCGCCGCGGAGACAAAGCACAAAGAGCAAAAAAAGTGCAGAGTCGTTCTGCGAAAAAGTTGAACTTGGCTCAGCTTTTATCCACAACACAAGAAAGGTGCTGCGTTGACCGATCAGATCAATAAAATGAGTGTCTGCTCGGTCACTTTCCAGAGGTGTCAAATCCTGTGTCGTGGTGTTATCGTGTGAACTGCTGAGCATGTTTCAAACTCCTGAATTTACTCAAACTGGACACCCTGGAAGACTTTTACTTAACCTGCATTTATGTTTATTTTATCTGACGACGTCGTGATCATAAAATGAAGATTTTATCTGCAGCTCAGCAGCTCGGTAACGACTGCTGGACAACATAATGTTTATGAGCCGCCATCAAATTTCATACTTGTCCAATAAAAAACACAGAAAAAGGTGTAAATGAGAAGAACTATATGGTGAATTCAGCTGCATTAACACAGTTTTTTTATGATCACTCATCACTTCTCTCTCTACCAACAAACAAGAAAACTGTTTCTGAAAGAAACAAAAGAAATGCATCATTAAAAATTCATTTTAAGTGAATTGCCAATAAATACAGACCTTTATTTACATTCGCAGCGCTTCAGAGACACAAGCTGTGAAAACGATTTGCGTCCACGCCCGAGTCTCCAGGTCATTTTCATAGAGACTTGTGCCCACAGTGAAACACCTAAACAACATCAAAGCAGCTTCTTTCTCTCTTTCCTCTTCTCGGTCGACAAAACTGCATCAAATAGTCATTTTCCATTAGCGACGACGACCGACAAAATCAGCATAAAAACAGGTTAATGGCAGCAGCTGTGCTGTGTGATACTGAGAATTAAGATCAGTGCTCACAGAGAAAGTTGACAGAAGTCTCCTCTCTGTGATCACCTGTACTGTTTAATACCATTCAGTTGTTTTCATTTACATATTTTTCTGATTCTGTTATCAGAAACAACGCCACTAAATTGTAAATTCTACGGAGGCAACCATTTATGTAATATGTGATAAAGTTTTGATAAAAACTTTTCCAGTGGCAGCTACAGCTGAGAGTCACAGAATTTAATATGTTTAATATTTCCTGGTTTGACACGCTGCTGTTTTTGGTCAGCTAAATCAGTAAAAAAAAATCTCCCCAGATTGTATGAACATCTGAATGACTGAAATGTTTGGATTTCCTCAGCAGGCTGAGGAGCTACTGGGGGGATTAGATGGATCCCATCTGGCCTGGAGACGTGTTCAGGAGGAGCTGATGCTGCTATCACGACCTGGACCGAGGTAAGCTGTGGGAGATGTACAGATGGATGCAGAAAGAGATGCAGTCCTGCAAGTTTCCAATAGTTAACAAGCAAAATGTGACAAAAACTGGAAGTCCGCAACAATCAGTGTGCAGACTGACTCTCTTTTTACATTGTATGCTGTTTTTTTCCTGCACTTGCACCCACCTGGGGATGGTTGGAGGGTGCACCAGGTAAAGTATGTTATTTGAGTAGAAGCTGCCAGTCAAAGTCGGTACTTCTACTACAAAAAAATAAAGATAATCAGATAGTTTTTTTACTAGTATCTGTAGGTTTCTTTGTCAGGGTTTGTCTTTCTTTTTTTTCGAGCGTCTGCAGCCTTTTCATGTATTTGTTAAACTCCACCAGTCGCTCACCTGATTCAGCTGTAATACAGTATTGATCAGGTATTGTCTGAACATGCCAACATGGATCAAAGCTGTGATGAAGACTCCAGGTTACTCTGCTACATATCGATCGCTGAGCCTGTTGTTAGTGAAGATGTTTTTATGATTCATCAGTATGAGCTTGTTTCAGTGCGAATCCTTCAGTGTGTAACAGAGATTTTGTGTGTTTTCAGTATTTTGATCAGCTGTCACTTTTCTGCCAAATAAAAGCTGCGAGTGAGAATATACGTTCCTTTGAAATCACAATCAAGCGTTCATAAAGAATATCAGAAAGTTGAGATTTAACGCACAAAACTGACAATTTGACCTCCAGTTTAGTCTCTTTAGTACCACAGCTGTGTTTAGGAGCTCAGTAACGGTGTTTAATGAATCTCTTTTAATGTGTGTGTGTGTGTGTGTGTTGTCTATTAGCTGTACTGGTGTATTTACCCCACACATTAAATAACCCACCACAGCAATAACGTTTTGTCCCCCGTCAGGGATCAAACCGACGCTCATGAGGAGCTCTGCTGATGGTGCAACCGACCATTGATCCTGCTGATTGTTCAGAAGCTCCACCGCTGCCCCTCTTCTTCTTCTGTGGTAAGAGAGTAATAAAGTAGAGCATCTTACATGGGCGGGGTTTTGACTTCTTGATGTGTCCCAAGTATCTGTTCTTCTCTCTGAAGCCTTCATTGTTTTGAAAATCCGTCTACCGTGCAGAGTGCAGGAAGCCGAACATCCAAACCACTGTTTTATTTTCTCTGTCGCTTTTATCAGCTTCTTCTTCATCTTCAGAATTTATGTTAATAGGAGAGACATTTTTAATCTACCTTTGGAGACAAATCAGCACTAAAATATATTTTACAATGATTTTGTTCCACTGATTTTAGATGTGGAAATAAAAGAGCTTTGTACAAGAATAAACTGCAGAATTCCAAGTGGGTTATGGCAGTTTGTCAAACACGCCACGCTTACAGAAAGTGGGCAGCCAATTATTATGTACAGGGGCCGTAGCACAAAATTCCCTGTACCCTGTACATGGGCTTTCTCTATGGGCCCCTCCCCACATCCACAGCTATTCATTCCAGTATCTTTGTGCACCCTCTTCAGCAGCCCCGCCCCCAGTCCTACGCCCCTGATTATGTATATTTAAAAAAACAAATTATTTACTTTTTGGGCTCATCAAAATATGTCATGTACCGAATGTGGTGAGGTTTGGATGGAATTAGTTTGAGTAAAAATGGTGGGAAATCACTTTTGGTGGAAATGGACAGGATCTGATTTGTCTTCAACCAAGAAGTCAAGAAGGAAAAAAATGTATTTTGGTTTTATGTCTTACGGTTTAGGAGTCAGAATTATTTCATGAATGGCCACACGGTGGCGCTACTGAAAAAGAATCTGCACCAAAAAGCTAACTTTCGTGTTCCTTGGGCCATGACACAACTTTCCTCCAAATGAAATCTTAAAGACGTTAGATATTCTATGATGCCATTTATCAAACGGGACAAAAAAAAACATAAAATCCGCAATTTAAGTGTGGATTTTGTTTTTTGGAGTTTATTTATTATTTGTATTCCGTTAACTTCCACTGTAGTGGTTGCTAATCTTCTTTGGGTCCAAACAGCAAATAATTTGAAAGTGAAAGTTCATTCTTGACCATTCTTGAGTGGTGAAATAACTCAAGATCCATTTACTAGCTTTTTTTACGGAGCTTTCAACCACATTTCACTGCTTTCATCAGCAGATGGAGTCATGATGAAGAATGACACAATTTCTCCATGACAACTGATCTAACTTCATCCACTGAAGAAGTGGACCTTGAGGTAAGATATTTTTTTGACAAAGGAAATAAATGAATTCATTATGATCTGAAAAAGATCAAAAACATTTTGTGCACAGCGTGTACGGCAGAGCTGGAGGTGCTGTAAGATGAATAAAAATAAACCACAAGTCTTTGAGGTGGTGACCTCTCAGCCCGTACAGTGTGATCAATACAGTACAACTTTATTGTCCAGCCAAGGCTGGAAAGTCACCTTTGGTCTCGCCAGACACATTACAAACATCACATTACATCGATACAGCAGATCTCATCACATCACAACAGTTAATGCAACATACGCAGAGTGTCCAGCATACTTTCAACACAGAGGAGTGCAGATGAGTGCAGTTTGTTCATGGAATTTATTGCACTAAGAACAAAAGATCCCTTGTAGATCTTGTTGTTTGCCAGAGGTGCTCTGTAGCGTATCTGAGGGGAGCAACTCAAACTCAGTATGGAGGGGCTGTTTAGTGTCACCAATGATGGATAAAGCTTTCCTATTTACAGCTCTACTGTAGAGGTCATCCACTGACTTTTGTTGGCGGCCTACTATCTTTCCTGCTGTTTTGACGATCCTGGCCAGCTTGTTTTTTTTTCAGGCTGACATGTTATGACTGACCCCCAACCCCTTCGATTTCCTAGTTAAAAACAGTCTCTGACAGGCTTTCTTACATATAGAACCAAGGATCTTTTATCAACACTGAAAAGACTGATGTGTTTGACTCGCCGCCGCATCATATTCATGATCATGTAGCTCAAACACTTGGTTTGGTTTATTTGAGACAATAATAAAAGATTAATGAAAGAAATGAAACCGAAATCATGTGTTGGGTGTCTCTGGTAGTGATGAACCTCCAGAGAATTATCAGCTGGATCTGCAGCTCCTCTCGGCTTTACGGAGCTTTATGAGTTTCAGCTCATCGTTTATCTGTCCGGCCACAACTTTACAGTTCTGGTTCACTCTCACCGCTCTCATAGCGTTGTTTTCGGCCGCAGCAGGCAGCTGTTTTCAGAGAACAGGACTGTTGTTGTTTGGTCGCTGATCCACAGTCAGCAGCAGCAGTGACACAAAGCTCATAGAGGACATTACGGTACTTTGAAACCCTTAAAGCCGCGATTGCTGCACTTTTGCGTCAAAATCGCACTCCTTCTCGGAGTCGTAACTCAGTCAAGTCTGAACACACAGATATGAAACGCATATTTTTAGATTCAGTGTGACTTACACTTCCAGGGGATGTCATCTCTGATGTCCATTGTGAATAAATGTTCATAAATGCGCTTAGAAGTCATAGAAAAATATTGCGCCTTTATATTGTCTCCATTTTTTCTTTTGTATCAAAGTAATCCAGTGATAGTTGTCTGTACATCCATGAGTACATTACAAAAAAGGAACTGCTAATAGCTAATTCAGCATATGGTACAGTTGTCTCAATTTTATCTGGGGCGGGGGGCACAGGACCCACCTGTAGTAGAGAAAATGTGCGACATACAGCAGTTTTTAAATGAAACAATACAAAAATATAATACAACAGCTGCATAAATGAAACAAGGAAAAAGAGCCAAATAATAGAAAATTTAATACATTTCATGTCTCCTCAAAATGATATGTGGGGGTGGGGGGCTGCTTAGATTCATGACTTTAGTGTTTTTCTAAAATCTTGGCTACAGCCCTGCTAGTTAACTCTGATATTGTTTGCTGAGCTAAATCTTATCCCAAACAATCTAAAGGAATGAAAAGTAATGAGAGATTAAACTATACAGTTGTATTCTTGTCAGTCGAAAAAAAAAACCCCTGCATGTCTCACCTCCATCAAATTGACGACAAATTGTGACAGCGTGGGTGTGAAAAGGTCAGAATGAGCCCTGATGAATCCGCCTGACCTCGAACCTGCCCTGTCGAAGTCATTTAAAACGACATCCTGCAGCTTTTATCGCAGGTTTCCAGGAATAGACAGACACGTTTTTTGTCAGCTCTGTTCTTGAGACAAATGTGAATTGATTTGAAAGTACAGTAAAGTGAACTGAGAAACATCATCTGACCTCCTCCTGTAGCTCCCTCAGCTCCTCCCTAGGTGAGCCGGCGGGGGAGGAGGGGGACATATCCTGAGCGCTTCGAGGACACGCTATAATTTCCTTTGACAACATCTTAAATGGCTGATTTTTCGGCTGGTGCAAAGCGTAAGGGGGG